>CAUYSK010074303.1:0-85881 GCA_963575035.1 Avahi laniger | reverse complement strand
TTTCCCCCCACTTAATCGTTCTACATTGTGGAGTTAATAAAGCTATCCACGCCCAGACCCTTGACTCTTGTAGCTTTTTTTTTTTGGTTTTTTTCTTCCCCTCCCCCCCCCCTTTTTTTTTTTTTTTGAGACAGGGTCTTGCTCTGTCACCCAGGCTGGAGTACAGTGGCTCAATCATAGCTCACTGCAGCCTTGAACTCCTGGGCTCAGACAATCCACCTGCCACAGCTCCTGAGTAGCTAGGACTACAGGTGCGTGCCACCACACCCGGCTAATTTGTTAATTTTTTATAGAGACGGGCTCGCTGTGTTGCCCAGGCTGGTCTCGAACTTCCGTCCTCAAGCAATGTTCTGGCTCTGGCTTCTGCCTCCCAGTGCTGGGATTACAGGTGAGAACCTGCTTTGATTCCTTAGCTCACCCTTCTCCCGGACATTGGCCCTGGTGTCTAAATGCCTAGGCTCAGGCAAAGCAGGAGGGAGCGGTGCCTCCAACAGACAGGAGCTTGGCATCCCCAGATAGCAGTCCTCTCAGCTGTCTCCGTGCTCTCTAAAATAAGATATAGACATAGATTTGTCATGGAATCACAAACAGGAATGTCACCAGAGTTGTCACCAGAGCCCCTTAAAATGTCACTTCCCAGCATTAATTGCCATGATAGCAAAACAAATGGGTGTTCTCTGAACATTTGCTCTTCCCCCTCCACCCTCCTGATCCCCTTCCCGTCTTCCCATGTCCCCTTTCTCCCTGCTGTCTCTGAGCCCCCTCCGTTTTTATCTCTGGGGACCCTTGCACAGTCTGATTAGACCGTGTCCAGCAAGGCAGTCCCGCCACACAGTGACAGAGGAGGGCGAAGGAGGTTTGGTAAATGTCAGGGGCTGAAGAGACTGTTTCCTGATTGATCAGAGCTGGAGCAATTTCCCAGCAGTCAGGGGACTTTGTCTTCCTGTCCTGGCCTCCCTGGAAATGGCTGGAAATCCCCCAGTGGGGGACTGACTGTCACAAAGAGAGTCCACTGCAGTTTGACCTCAATGTCTCCTGCAAAGAACCAGCTGCCTCTGGGAGTGAGATCTTCATCCACTGTACGGATGCAATAAATCATCATCATTATTCACAATTCTGGTCAGTCGTTATTTTTCCTAATATTTTCCTTATTATGAAAGTTATGTACACTCATTAGTTAAAACTCAAAAATAAAGAAATGCATAAAGTAGCAATTTTGAATATGCCTCATCCAATAGCCACAGTCACTTTTTACCAATTTTTTTCTGCTTTTTTTCCTTTTTTCTTTTATATATTGAAAGCGAAAACCTATTTATTGTTTTACCTCTTGCATTTTTATTTAATATAATATCATAAGTATTTCAACATACTCATAATTCTATCTTATTACTGCCTTATAGTTTGTTTATTTGTTGATGGACATTTTAGTTGCTACTTTCCTTTTTCTCTTTTGCTATTTTGTATTCAACAGCAGCAACCATTTTTAGGCTTAAATTTGTTTTTCACCATTCTGTATTATTTCCTCAGGGTATATTCCCACGTGTGGAATTACTGGGTCAAATGGTCTGAATGTTTTAAAGTTCTTGATATATGTTTAGCTCAACATTCTTTTGCCAGGATTTCTCCATACACACTTTTGAAATAAGAAAACAATTATTCATCTGTTTGTTCATTCATTAATTCAACAAATACCTACTGTGTGTCAGGAGTTATTCAGGGTAGCACAGATAAAGCAGTGAATACAATTATGCAAGTCTGTTTCTGTAGCACTTACTTTCTAGTGCAGAGAGATTTTAAATAAATGAACAAGAAGAAATATATACGTGTTATATCTGTAGTCCCCAACTCCTGGGATGTAGACCGGTACTGGTCTGTGGCCTGTTAGGAACTGGGCTGCACAGCAGGAGGTGAGTGGTGGGTGAGCAAGCCAAGCTTCATTTGTATTTACAGCCGCTCCCTATCACTCACATCATTGTCTGAGCTCTGCCTCTTGTCAGATCAGCGGCAGCATCAGATTCTCATAGGAGCATGAACCCTACTGTAAACTGTGCATTTGAGGGATCTAGGTCGTGTGCTCCTTATGAGAATCTAATGCCTGATGATCTGAGGTGGAGCTGAGGTGGTGATGCTAGCTTGGGGGAGCAGCTGCAAATACAGATTATTGGGGCAGGTGACATAGGCAGGCCATGAGCAGATTATCGTTAGCAGAGAGGTTTGACTGCACAATAAATGCAATGCACTCGAATTACCTGGAAACCATCCGTGGAAAAATTGTCTTCCATGAAACTGGTCCCTGGTGCCAAAAAGATTAGGGACCTAATAATTGCCGTGGGGGAGAAATAAAACACAGGGCCCTCAGGAAAGGTCTCACTGATGAGGTGACATTTGAGGACGGATCTAGAGTAGATGAAGAAGAAAGCTATTTGGATATTTCAGGAAAGAGATTTTCAGGCAGAGGGAATGGCAAGTGCAAAGGCCCTGTGGTAGCAGAGTGCTGGGAGCATTTAAGGAATAGGAAGGAGCAGCACTGAGGGAGAGAACACTAGGATAAATCGGGCCATAGGAGCATTGGAAAGAGGGTTGTGTGGGGCCTGGTAGATCAAGACATTGCCTTTCACTGTGAGAAGGACAGCCCTGGAAAATGGGGAATTGGTTTTTCACAAAAGTTGTAAGCAATTAGGGACAAAATGAGAAGGACAAATTTAGATACGGAGTTGACATTCAGAATGGAGGATGCTGGGGAGTCCAGAGGACGGAGGTTGGTACGCTGGAATCCCATGGGTAGAATTCAGCCCACGGATAATGTTTGTTTCCTTTTGTTTAGTTTTTGTTTGCATACTGGGTATATTTTACATTTTTGAATTAAATTTTCAATATGTATAAACCAGGAAATTTTGCATCAAAATCTACATTTCTGCCTCACTTGATTGTTGAAGAATCTGACAACCCTAGGACCATTCTCGTGCCCTCCAGCACTTAGCAGGAGCTGCGGGGTGGCACCTCCTTTGGAAGGGCTGCTGTCCCCATGTCATTGTGAGTACCACATGACCAGTTTCCTTAACCTAAGTCCTTCCTGACTCCCAAGGGCTTTTGAACTCAAATCTTGTCCCAGAAGAAATTAGAAATTGACACAGCCCTTATGGTCTGAGCAGTGGGAACAGAGAAGGGCACAGGAACGATAGATTCAACTCTTATTTTGTGCAGCGAGAGTGGGAGCACGTAGGATCTCTAGGAGTTTCTAGAAGACGTGTTTCTCCACTCTGCGTTGGCACAAGGGTCAGGGATGACCTGGTTGGTGGGAGAAAAGGATCTCTCTTCAGCTCCTTTAAGAGAGACAGGGCAGGGCGCGGTGGCTCACGCCTGTAATCCTAGCACTCTGGGAGGCCGAGGCAGGTGGATCGCTTAACGTCAGGAGTTTGAGACCAGCCTGACCAAGAGTGAGACCGGGTCTCTACTAAAAAATAGAAAGAAAAGATCTGGACACCTAAAAATATATAGAAAAAATTAGCCAGGCATGGTGGTGCATGCCTGTAGTCCAAGCTTCTCGGGAGGCTGAGACAGGGGGATTGCTTGAGCCCAGGGGTTTGAGGTTGCTGTGTGCTGGCTGATGCCACGGCATTCCCTCTAGGCAGGGCAACAGAGTGAGACTCTGTCTCAAAAAAAAAAAAAAAAAAAAAAAAAAAGACAGACAGACAGACTGGCAGCAGGTTGAGACCAAGAGAACTTTGGCAGCAGAGTAGAAAGTGGTTAAGAAGCTCAACTCTTGAACCTGACACACCTGGGCTCAATCTTACCTTTCCAATTCACAGAGTGTGAAAACTGGAGCGAGTCACTAATGCTTTTGAAACACAGTCTCTTCACCTCTAAGATGGGATTACTTTTTTGGGCAGGATTCTTGTGAGAATTAAGGAAATCATGTATGTAAAATAGTACAGTGCTTTGACTCGATAAACAGAAGCTGTTACTGGCATGTTGTCTGAAATGTTCATTTTATTCAGCAAACAAAGGTCAGAGAGGGGCGCGATTTATCTGGAGTTGCAGAGCAAGTTTGTGCTGCCTGTGTGTGTGGAGGTTGGTAGGGGAAGTGGTGGCTCTGATGCACACATTCTGATTTTCCAGGTGATGATGTTATCGTAACATTTCTGCCACACCACTTCTGAAGGGGTGCGTTTTTCTCTCCACGTCCTGGATAAGGGCTTTGGTCTTCACACGTTGTAGAAAATGACTAAATTTGTATAAAATGAATGAATGAATGAGCGGATGAATGAATCTGGAAGGGACTAGTTTGCTCCCTGGAGGAGGGTGGGACAGACAGCAGCTCTCCTGAGCTGGCTCTGCCAACGCAGTCCCCCGCTGCTGCCGGTGCCGTTGTTTTCGTTCCTTACAGCCCGTGATTCTGTTATTTTTTGTCTCCTTCCACTGGGCATTGCTCAAGACGTGGGGGTCTCCAATCTGAGAGGCCAGGATGTCTGGTGGACAGGACCTTCTGCCCCACTGTCTCGGGCGTGGGGCAGGAGAGGACACTGGGATTGTGAAAGCAGAGTGGGTCCAGAAGGCCAGGCCTGAGGCTCTGGGCTCCTGGGGAAGGGAGACCACTGACACTCGGGCACATGCAGTCCTGCCCACGGAGCAAGACTAGGGAGACCACCGACCTGCATGCGATGGATAATCCCCACGAGGTACGTGGCTCCCATGTGAATCTTAAAATGTGGATGCTCTTACCACTGGTAGTCCACAGAATCATTATGCCTTGGCATTTGCAGGTCAGGCATTTACTGACCGCCCTTTCTTCTCTGCGTTTAAAACTATGGTGCCTTAAACAAGTTGTTTATTTTCTTCCGTGCATGCTTCCTCATCCGTGGAATGAATGCTGAAGACGAAAACACCCCTATAACCTGGCAAGGAGCCATCCTGCTTTGGGTGGTTAACATCCTTGGCAGTGCAGGAGTCGAATTTCTGAAAAGTTCTCAGCTACTGTGTTTCCTGGGCATCCAGCAAGGACACGGGAGGGAGGGGACAGGCTTCTTCCTCCTGGGCCTGGGCTGCTGCTTACTGGAGTAGAGGGCTGTACCAGCACCTCACTGTTTCTCTTCATTCACTCACCCCACCCCCCCCTTCCACCATGTAGGTCTAGGAGACCTGGGTCAGACTCTAACCTTATCTGCTCACTAATTTTGATCTGCTAATTTACCTGCTCACTCGTCATTTCATTTCTCCGAACTAGTGGTTCTCAACCAGAGGGTGATTGTCACATACACGCACACACACACACACACACACACACACCCATACACATACACACACGTACATCCTTTACTGGGGACACTTGGGCATGTCTGAAGACGTTTGTTTGTCATGACTGGGGCGGGGTTGAGGAATGCTGTTGGCATCCAGTGGTTCGAGGCCTGAGATGCTGGTAAATGCTCTATAGTGCATAGGACAGCCCTCCCCACAGCAAAGAATCGCCCAGCTGGACGTATCTGTCAGATCAACGCTGAGAAGGCCTACTCTAAGCCTTAATTGTCACGTTGGTAAACTGGAGATGCCAGTGTCACACAAATGTGGGAGAAACAAACAATTATGGAGGTGAATGCTTGCTTTAATTTCAGGATACTACAGGGGTACAAAAGTTTTGGTTACATGGATTGCTTTTGTACTGCTTGGGTCAAAGTGATAAGGTGCCCGTCACCCAGATAGTGTGCGTTGTACCTTTAGGTGTGATTTCACCCGCCCCCTCCTCCCTGCTCCCCCCTGCTTGATTACCATTGAGTTTTACTTCCATATGTGCACAGCATTAAATAGGCGAATGCTTTTTGTAAACTGTAACATACTATACAAACATACAATGGCAATGTTATTGTTTCATTGTGTCTTAGTCTGTTTTCTGTTGCTATAACTGAACATCTGAGACTAGACAATTTGTAAAGAAAAGAAATTTATTTCTTACAGTTCTGGAGGCTGGGAAGTCCAAGGTCAAAGGGCTGCACCTGGTGAGGGCCTCTTGCTGCTGGAGACTCTCTACAGAGTCCTGAGGTGGCACAGGGCATCACATGTCAAGGGGGACCTCATGACACAGAGCCAATCTGGCTTTTACAGCAGACCCACTCCCACGATAACCCATTTATGCATTGATCCGTGGCAGAGTCCTCGTGACCCAGTCACCTCCCACAGGCCTCACCTCTCATACTGTTAGATTGGGGATCAAGTTTCAACATGTTTTGAAGGAGATAGATATTTGCATTGTAGCACTTTTTTTTTTATCATCATCATCATCATCTGTAAGGATTTACTTTGAGGGAGCTACCTCAGGGCCTTTGCATCACTACTCTCTCCTCCTGAACCATTCTTTGCCCAGGTCTCTGCATGGCTTATTTCCCCAGTCCCTCGAACTCTTTTAGTCATATTCTACCTTATCCCTGAGGCCGTCCCTGACCACCCTGTATAAAATAAATAATATGCATGATCACACGCAAATATACCACACTGTCTATTCTCCTCCGCCCTACTTTACTTTTCTTTGTAGTGTCACCATTTAACCCATTATACATATTGTCTGTCTCTCTTTGGGGATTGTGTCTGTTTTGTTCAATGCTATGTGCTTGTTGTTTAGAACATTAGAACATTGTGCAGCACAAAATAAATCATTGTTGGGTGAATGGATAAACTAAATGAATCAATGAATAATTTGCCTGGAGTATCTTAATTCAGCCTTTATAGGTTTCAAAGAATTGGTTATTTAGTTCAGCTGATGAGGGTTTAGTTTTAGTTGCAATAGGAGTAATATTAGCTATTCGGTATGGACCAAGTTCTGTGACCAGCACTTCATAAATATTTGTACAGTATAGCCTCAAAAAAATGGATGTGGTTAGTACCTCTAATTGCTCCCCCGGCTCGTCACCAGTAACTCTGCTTCCTTTACTGTTGGAGAGCACAAGGACCAGGTATGATCGGAAAGTCTCAGGCTCCATGGAGAAAGAGCCATGGCTAGGAAGTAATAAAAATTGGCACAGTGTTTCTTCCTCAAGTAGCTCTGCTGGATTCATGAATCTGTGTCTCTTTTTGACTATTCTTTGGCTTCCATCTGGAAGTGACCTGTCTTTCCCTCTTAACCTGTGCCTGCCCGTGGCTCCTGCGGCCTCACAGTGTCTGCGCTTGGCTCATCTCCGTTCCTCGCGAGACATGCTCTGTCTCTGAGTCTCTCTTCGTGTATCCTGTTCAAGTGCCCCGTGGGAGACTTTGCCACATCCAATACTGAATGCCCTAATGAGAGATCCTCACTCCAGGACACGTCACCATCCACGAGCTCAGCCGGGGCTGCCCGCCTCCGCTCAGATGCGGAGCTCTGGTCCCATCAGCTTCACCAGGATGGTGGAGTCGTGGGGTACCCAGCAAGGCATCCTCTGGGTTACGAAGCATCTGTAGCTCTTTTCTCACTGAAACAGGCTTCTGTGGGCCTGGCAGGCCCTCAAAGCATCATATCCTGCCCAGAATAGTGGGGAGTCCATCTGTTCAGAGTAGGGCTGGTGTGTCTTGCTTCAAAAGAACTTGGTTTGTGAAAAGCTTAGCTTAGCAAAGAAATAAATCAGAGAGTGACAGATTATTTTCCTAAATTGTTCTTTATTTTACAAAAGCATGCACCACAGGATTTCTTTCAATATCTAGCACCACAAGTGCATGTAAAAGAGAAGAGGATTTAACCAACTTTCAGCATATCACAATTTTTAAGGACACACTAGTCTGTAAACCAAAGCAAAGCCATAGTGGCAGGGCTTTCTGGGAGGTGGCCAGTAGTAGCAAGATGGGTGTGGAATGGGGCTTACGTGGATATCAATTCTGTCTCCACACAGTGCCTTAATCTTGAACAAGTTAACTAACCTATTTGAGTCTCAGATTCCTAATCTGTGAAACTGGCTTAATCATAGTGCTAGACTCTCCTGGGGTTATTTTCAGGATGAAATGCAGTAATAGTATGGTCAGAGACACCCACTGTTAATATTAATAGTCTTGGGAAAATCATATCATAAAGGGGTTTCTTGTCCTCAGTCTTCCCGTCTGTATAATGAGCAGTTTGGAACCTTACAGATCTAAACCTGCATTCTTCAGTTTCTGCCCCTTTCAGTGGAATTGTGGGGCCCTAGGCATACACGTGCCATGGGATCAGTGGAAGCTGAGCCAGAACGCAGGATCATATTCCTAGTGGGCATGGCTCACAGTGTGTGTATGGGGGGAGAGGGTATTAGGAGAACCGGGGGAGGAGAAAGGAAGTCCTTCACGCACACCCTTATCTACTGATACTTCCTTGTACAGAAATGATGCAAAAGGAAGAAAGGATATCAGTAACTAGCATTTTGAGCCCATGTCAGTGGCCTCCCGGCTCCAGGACTGTTTCTGTGAGTGTCCCAAGGAGGTCCTCAGACAGAGATATCACTTCCTCACGATTTCCCTGGTGACCGAAGCCTGCGGAAACCAGATGCATCCACTTCATTGTAATTACGTTAAGTGCCGCCTGATTGGCGCTGGTCATCACCCCAGGAAGCAGCCTCGCCCGTGGACAGACAGACCACCTGCTTCAGCTCAGCGCAGCTCCAGCTGTGTCCTTGGCGGTGACTGCCTGTTGTACCCACGGCCCTCCTTCGGGGAAGAGATGGCAGAGGGATGCAGAGGGGAGGGCACTCAGGTGGGAACGAGAGAGCCTGGGTTCAGCGAGCACGTGGCCTGAGTTAGCCTTCTCATCCCCGGGCCTCAGCCTGTTTGCACGAGAGCAGATGGATGGTGAAGCCGCCACACCCTCTTCTGGCTCTTAACTTGTAAGGTATCTCAGGAAGGTGAGATCCATATTCTGTGGGGAGAAGCGTTAGGTTGGTTTGGTCCTCAGGTCTGGGAGTCTCCCTGCAGGACGCCGGAGGGAAAAGCAATTTTTGCACCGTGTCCTCACATGGTAAGAAAATGTGTTTCACCCCCACCTGTGAGAGATCCAGAGGGCAGGTGTTAGGGAATAGTCTGATATCAACCGCTACATTTTGTAACTCCAAATGTCTAAGCATGGGTTTGGGGAAGACAGAGGAGGGTTTTCAGAAGTGAGAGTGGGCCTGGCAAATCAGGAAAGACTTCCTGGGAGAGAGAGAGGCTTCACCCAGAGTACTTCAGGCTGAAAAGGACCCGAGGGGATGGTGCAGGGGTGGACCTAAGCTCTCTCCCTAGCGTGGTGGTTTTGAGTGTGGGCTGCCCAGGTCAACTCCTGAAATTTACTGATACTCGCTAGCCGTGTCTAACCTTGGGCATGTCAGTAAACGTTCCTTTCTCTCGCTGTCCTCATTTCTAAAATGGGGAAAATAAAAGTAGCATCTCCGAGTTGTTGTAAAACTAAGTGATTAGCACATGCCACAGTGCTTATTCCAGAAAAAAGGGTCAGTTCGTGCTAGTTATTATAGTGTGTTGCGAGCGAGTCCTCCGGAGATGCATCAGACACTTTTTACGCTACTTCATTTAGTCTCACAACTGCTCGGCAATGCATTCATTCACCGAATGCTCATTAGGACAGTTCATTCATTCACCGATGCTCACTGGGACAGAGCAGTGAAAACGGCGGTGGCATGACCCTGCCCTCAGGGATGTTGTCCTCGAATGGGGAAGTCAGACTTGAGACATCAGACTTGATTCAACTTATCACATGATTACTAATTTAATTAACGCAAAGCCGCCAGGAAGGAAACACACTGCTGCTCTGGGAGAGGAAAGCGGGTACTTGACCTCAATTTGCCTGTTCAAGAAGGCCTTTCTGAGGAAGGAAGATTTCAGCTCTAGTCAGAAAGATACATGCTATTCAGCCAAATTGGGAGCTGATGAACAAAGGAAGTGGCTTTTTTTAAAGTTTTATTTTATTTTTAATTGGCAAATAACCACTGTCTGTATTTATGGAGTGCAGTGTAACATTTTGATCCCATGAAGTGATTGTTTCGAAGGAAGAGCTCGGCCTGTTTGATGTCCCAGAAGGCCAATGTGGCTGGAACACCGTGAGGGAGACAGGGCTAGAGTGTTCTCTTATACACAGATGGGGAAACTGAGACACCGCAAGCTGAAGTGGCTTTCGAGGGGTTACATAACTGCGATGGAGGAGCTGGGATCTGCCTAAGATGAAAGCTTTTCTTACAGCCCCACTAGGGAGAATACCACGGAAGGTGATCCTGGTATGCTTTTACAGGGAACAGAGAACAGCTGTGTCTGAGCTGAAGGATGGCGTAGACCAAAGCTGTGACGTACAGGGTGCTGGACCAGGCGCTGAGTGTCCAGCTGAGTTTGGACCTTATCTGTTCTAATTCCCCTAAGGTTATAGGGTAGAACTGGATTAATTTCAAAATAACGCTGTCTGTGCTCCAGGGTTTAATATCTCCTGTGCCTCCTGGGTCATCCTCAGCGTGAGAATACCCTGCTCAGATCAGTGGTATATAAAGTATTTTCAGTTTTTCATTATAGGGTGTGTGTGTGCACGCGTGCGTGCGTGTCGTTTTCTTCCCCGAAGCATGCTAAAATCCACCAAGGGAAATGCACGGGACTTGGTTGAAATCTTATTTATTTTTTTGGAAGGCATGCAGTACAAAATCATTTCTCTCCCTGCATAAATATGCATGAGGCTGGCCCGCTCCCTCCTTCTCAGGAAGCGTGGGCAGGGGGAGAGAGCCCCATGTGACAGGTGTCACGGCCCTGCCCGTGGCTGCTGGCACCCCATTAATCAGGGGGGAACAGCAGCCTCATGAACTGTGAAATTGGCAGCCCTCTGACAGCTTTGGGGACCCATTGGGCAGGGACTCCATTTCATAGCTGGAAGGTGGCAGCTTGGAGCGGGGAAGGAGGGCACTGGGCTCGGTGGGCCAAAGCAGTCATGCTCCCCTTTCAGCCTTCAGGGATCCCAAACGAGTCTGGCTGAGAGGCCACCTCTTGATTAAGGAGAGAGAGAGAGAGAGAGAGGAACTGGTAAGAGAAGGAGCACACTGACTGATAATGGCCATTGCAGCAAACACTGACTACCCGCTGTCTATCGAGTTCTGGGCACTATGCTGCGCACTTGTTATGAATTTCTTTCTTTAATCCTCGTTCTTATTCTATGTGGCATCATCATCAGCCCTATTTTACAGACCGGGAAAAACACTAGGGTGTGGTAGAGCTGGGATGGGGACCTGTGTCTTGTAGTCACTGCTCTCTCCTGCTGTCCAGCGTGCTATAAAAGAATGGGGAAAAAAATAGGAAATGAGGAGCATCTCATTCACTCAGTGGCCATATTCAAAGTGCATAGAACCGAGTCACTGTGCTGAGTGCTAGGGTTATGGGGGGTTAATACCTTAGACAAGTTCATAGTGGGGAGTTGGGTAAACAGTCACAGCAGTGTGAGGTGTGCTTGAGAGTTTGGCCAGAGTATAATCTTAGCTCAGACATTTGCCAGCTCTTTGACCTGGGACAAGTTATTTGGCTTCCCTAGGCCTCAGTTTCCCCATCTCTGAAACAGTTATGTGAACATACTCAGCTTATAAATTGCTGTAAAGATTACATGAGATTATTCCATGTAAGATGTTTAGAGCAGTGCTCTGTACACAGTAAGCAGTTGATAAAAGGATCTCTGTGAGGGTGCGGGACTATGGAAATGAACAGGTATTTTAGGAGCACACAAGAAATGGTATTTAAATGTGCTGAGGATGCCAAGCAAGACTTTCCTCAGGGGTGACATGTGAGCTGAATCCTGAAGATAAGAAGTGCATCAGTGAACCCAGGGACAGGGAGAGGGGATGGGCAAAGGCCCTGAGGCAGCAGAGAGAGAACAGCCCACTCTAGGACATGCAGCAAGTTCAGGGCGTGGCTGTAACGAGGGGCATGCACAGGAACGGAACACTGCGGGGGAAGACAGGGGCCAGGTCTCAGGGGCCTTGGACTTTTTATCTGGAAGGCCCGGAGGAGCCACCGAAAACTTCTTAACTAGAGAGTGCCACGAGCAGATGTTTTTCTTCCCAGAAAGATCGTTAACATGGCAGCGTAAGTTCAGAGCAGATTAAGGGCAGGGAGCTCAAGATTAATGGAAGATCCCCACCATGGTTCAAATGAGAGGTGAGGGGGAGAGCATGCTCTAGGAACAGGCCTCCCTGCGTTTTATTCAAAGCTCTGCTCCAGATCTGCCATTTGAATTAGGCACGCTGCTCTGGACCTCAGTTTCCCCGGCTGTTAAATAAGACCCAGTGATCCTTGAGGCACCATCCCCTTCCTACATCCTACATCTTTTAAGAGGGAGGGTGAAGAGGAAGGAAGTGCCTGAGGAAAGGGGCGGGGGATAGGTAAGGCTCTAGACACTCATTTCCAACAGGCCTGCCAATGAATGGCAGCTGCGCTGGACGGGAAGGGAACCTGAGCTGGGGACCAGAGGCAGAAAGGCCCTGCCACTGCCGTTGGGCCCAGCAGTGCTGGGGTGCAGCGAGCAGAGCGGGGAGGCCCTGATGTCCTCACGTTACATTTTTATTTACTGAGGGGAAGCAGGGAGATAGAGGGCGAGGGAGGTGCGGGAAGGGGAGAAGAGAGACCTCCTTGGTCCCCCCAGTTTTACAGGTGATGGCGTCCCCTAACACGAAGGCGTCTCATCCTAAGTAATCCATTTTACTTTTTGGAGACTCTGGTCCACTGTGTGATAGAAATGACAATGAGCTGGGTCACTTACCTCCAGATTACTATATATATAAATAAAATATGTGGAGATGGATATAAATACACAAACACATATATCTCCACATATGCATATATGTGTGAAGATATACATATATAGGCATATCATTATATATATTTATACACACATACATATGCTTTATGCATATATAGTCTTGCCCCTCCCAAAGTCGAAAGAAAGCTCTGAGAGTTGGAATTTTAGGTTTGTTCACACATACTCTGTACCCAGTACTTGAATATTTCCTGGCACATAGTAAGCCCTCAGTACATATTGGCTGAACACATAAATAAGAGAAATGAGCTAATGGTGTGTAATGTACACTGTAAAGGATCGTGTACATCTACCTTATCCCTGTCCCTGCTCTGAGGGATTATCCACCTCGTCTACCATGTTTGCAGAAGAATAGAGGAAGAAAGGAGAAGGAAAAGGGCCCTGGAGAGGGAGGGCGGCAGCTCAGCTGGAATCCTGAGTCGGAGCCTCCCACAGAGCCAGCGCTGGCCATGGGTGGCTGGCCCGGGAGCACCCTGGCTGCAGCCCTGTGTTCTGATAACTTACCAGGGCCGGTGTGCTGTGTGCAGCCCAGCCGGGCCCAGCCCCCTCTCCTGCCGAAGCTGTTTTTCCAGCTCTTGGTGCCTTGATTCCCCTGCCTGCTCCTTCTCTGTGCCCTTGTTAATTAGATCTGGGTGGGGAGGGTTCCGGTGCCAGGCGAGGCAGTCCAGAGGGATCCCACTCTGTCCTGCCAGCAGGCACCGTAGGACTTTGCCCACTCTGATTTCATCTCTTCCAGGGCATAAGTGTTGTGCCTTCTCTGCCTTCCCCCAGGCAGTTAGTGAGGGGCGTTAGGGAACTTGCTGCTGCTTTTTGTCTGTGCTGGTCCCTCCTATTGGACACACATCCTCTCTTGTCCTCAAGTACTTGAGGGTGAAGCCAGTGTACGCCATGAGGCTGTCACGGTTGGGCACATAGACATGTCTAAAACAGTGTCCAGGAATCATAATCATAAAAACCAACTTCCCCACATCCCTGCTTTCCTTCTGTTCACTGACACTCACTGAGTACGTATTCTCTGCTGGGCGCATTCCAGATGTCTGTCGGAGACAGAGCAGTGCTCAAAATAGACAAGTCCTTGTCCTCTTGGAACATTCTGCCGAGGAGCATGGGCCATTGATTCCATGAACACCTTCATAGAAATTGCAGTGCAGGGTGGGGTAAGTGTTGAGACGGGGGTGCTGGGAATAAACAGAGGTGACAAGGCACTGCTGTTTCAGAGAGGATGTCGGAGTGTAACTGGCAAGGCTTTGAGACAGCTTCCAATAAGGGACACGGGGACGGAGTGCAGTGAGAAAAGGGGAGAGTCATAGACAGTGAGATTAGACACCTAAGATGGAACCAGATCACACGGGGCCTTAGCGATGGTCGTGAATAGCTGGGGGTTTGTTCTTGGTGTGATTTGAAGCCAGTGTAGAATAGAGCAAAGGAAGGCCAAGTTCAGATTTATTTCTGAAAGGGTCCCTCCTGCCGCTAAGGAGGAGGATTTGAGGGACAAGCATGGAAGCCAGGAGAACAGGTAGGAGATTGTTGCCTTTGACAATCACAATAATTATGACTTAATCAAAACTAGTAGTTATTGTGCACTCTCTATGTTAATTACATTAACAATCCTCCCAAATTAAGGATATCCAGTGGTGAAAATGCAGATCTGTGAATCAACAACTGAGAATATACAATTTGTTCATTCCTCTAGACTAAGTTTTTTTTTTTTTTTTTTACCTGAAAATATTTGCAAAATGTGGGGTATCTTCAGTTTCTTGGGTAAAGGATCCACAGCCTTGTAACACAATCTGAGGTCCCAAACCTTACTTGGTTTGGGCCACCTTACTTGGAGATCATGAAATGACTTTTGTGCAGCTGGGTTTGCTGTGGCCTCTTTCATACAGGGTTGTGGAGAGCTGGACTGCTGCATACTATTCCAGACTCCTCCACTTTGTAGCTATAGGATCAAGGCAAGTTATTTAACTTCTTTGTCCCTCAGCTTCCTGATACATGAAATGGTGATAATAATAAAATAAGGCTAGTTGTAAGTATTAAGTAAATCGTAAAGCATAAACTGTTCAGTGCGGTAACTTGGCAGATGTAGGTACTGTTTTTATCATTAGACCTCGTTGCAATTCACCTTAATTTCATAGTCAGTCTAGTTGAGAACATTATTTAATACCTCACGCAGGGCACACAATAGGAACATTGTCCTCCGGAACCAGAATCAAGATCGCTATGTTCTCTGGTCAGATGGTTGTTTTAATTTTGGGGACATCTGAGTACTAGCTGAATACTATAATCAGTTTTCCTTCTTTGTGCTGTCTGCTGAGATGCTCAGAGTCTAATTTAAAGCAGAGGCTCTAGGAAATGTACCAGATTTTATAAGCATTAATTTTTAGTGCTGATCTTTGCATTGGCTTTTTATCTTTATGTCTTTGTATGTATTGTTCTTTCTCTTCAATTATGTCTTTTTTATAATCCTCCTAAATTTTATTTTAAATTATGAATTACTTTAGCCATACAATAAGGAACATATAAAATATAATATACACCCATATTCTTACCACCCAAATTAGAGCAAATACAAATATTTTGTGATAAACATCGGATTTATTTTACATATAAAATTTTAAATTACACAGCTAACTGTCTTCACTGATTCCTTTTCTTACTACACTATAATGGGTGTTTCTGACCTGTTCAAATGTTTTTATTTTTTACTTGATATGTAGTATTCATAATCATATCTAAGCTTGTCCTGTGCTTTTAAATTTTATCTTATCACAGTCCAACCAACAATGTATAAAAGCTCCTACTTTCCCAAATTCTTAATAATACTTATTATCAGACAATTCATATTTTGCCAATCTGTAGGATATGAAATTATAACTTCAATATTGATTTAATTTGCATGTCAGAGATTACTAATGAGGTTCAACATCTTTTCTTATATTAAACTTTCTTCTGTCAGTTTCCTGATTATATCTTTTGGATATTTTTCTGAAGGGTCATTTTCCTTTTTAAAAAAAAAAAAACTGATTAGTAAATGCTCTTTATACATATTGATAATAATCAAATTTGAAAAATAAACAGGACTTTGTCATTTAAAAATGTCTTCTTCCAATCTATCACTTCAGTTTTAATTTCAATGCAAGAATCATTTCCTGATTTTGAATCTTTTCATTTTCATGCTACAAAATTATTTTTCCATTTCTAGTTTATGTGGATTCCTGAAGAAGTCTTTCCCTATCCTAAAGTCTTAATGATGCTCCTGTGCTTTCTTCTAAATTTGTAAGATTTTGCTTGATTTTGCTTGTCACGTTTCAGTCTTTAACCATGGAACTTGCTTGCATATGGCGTGCTACACAGATCTAATTGTTGCTGTTTTTTCACTGGAGAGTCTACGACCTACAGTTTTTCCTTACTCTGTGGATTTGTGACACCCCCGTCACATGGCAAGTCCCCATGTGTGTGGAGTGTGGAGAAAGAAGAGCTCTCACTTTCTTTTCACTGGCCTATTTATTGATCCTCTTCCAGGACCACACTGCATTTAATTAATACAGTTTTATAATGTCTCGGCATCAAACACGGCAGAGCACCCTTGTTGTTCTTCTTATGTAAGTGTCTCGGCTGTTCTTTTCTCTTTACTCTCCCGTGTGAATTTTAAGACAAACGTCTCTTGTTTCGTGAAAAACGTCTCTGTGATTGGGATTGGGATTACATGGCATTTACACATGCATTTGCAAAACTAACAAAACTCAAGACTTGCCATCCATGAAATAATATATTTCTTTATTTAGGCCTTCTTTTATGCTTGTGAATAGAGGTTTAAAATTTTATCTATGTGCATGTCACAGACCTTTTCTTATGTCTAATTCCTAGGAGCATCACACTTCTGTTACTATTGCAAATTGTAACTTTTCACTTTTATTACATTTCTTAATTGTTGTTTTTTTTGGTGTGTATAGAAACACTGCTTTTTCATTGATTTCTGAATCCAGAAAATGTCAATTCATTATTATTTTTTGCCTCTAGATTTTCCTTAATTTTCATGTGAAACATCATATAATTTTGCATTAATAGTCATTTTGCAAATCCATATATTTTATATTTGAACTCTCTTGTTCTAATGCACTTATAAGCAGGGTGTCCCATCCAGTGTTGAATAAAAATGATGAGAGAACATGTCATTTTCTTGTCCTGACTTTAAAGGGAACAATCCTAACACTCTCATTATTTATGACGCTTCTGCAGGTTTTTGGTAGGCAACCAAAGGATAAAGATTAGTTAGCTTTTGACAGTAAAGGAATGTCTCTTCTATTTCTAGTATACTAAGAATTTTTTCATGTTATGATTGGGGATTAAATGTTATTAAATACTCTTTCTGCATCAAGTGAGATGATGATATTTTCTCTTTTAACCTGATTGTGTAGTGTATTACCATAATACCTATTTTATTAGTATACCAGCCTTACATTTTCTTTCATCTTTATCAGGTTTCAGTGTCAACATTATCCTGACTTCATAAACATGAGATTTTCACAGCCATCCCTTTTATGCTATCATGTCATTATGTATCACTGTTTGTATGCATAATTATTGCATGAAATAAGGGATATCTCCTAAGGTTTGCTAGAATTTCTGCTTACATCTATGTGGACCTGTTATTTTTGTTTGTAAGTTGATAATTTCCAATTACTGACTCAGTTATTTATATGGCTATTTCAGTTGTCTGTATCTTCTTAAGTCAGTTTTAATGTTGGTTATTTTTCCTGAGAATCACCGATTTTTGCCTAAGTTGCTTCATTTACAGACATAATGTTTTGTGTTTTCAATATTATTTGTTAACTATTTAGCAGATACTATTATATATACATGAGTGTGTATGTGATAAATGTGTGTGTGTGTGTGTGTGTGTGTGTGTATCACAAATTCCTACCATGCTATAATCCTGTCTTCATTTTAATTCAAGATATGGGTTTCTTTGGGCCATCTCTCTCAATCTGGTTGGTGTTATGTGTATTTGATTAGTTTTTTAAAAATTAGCTCATGATTGTTGATACTCTATATTATTATTTCTTTTCTATATCGCTAATTTCTGTCATATTTCCTTCTTTCTACATTCTTTTTTAACTTATTGAATTAAATGCCTGGATCAATTTTTAATCTTCTTTACGAATATTTGCATTAAATGTTATAACTTTCTTGTAAGCATTGCTTTGTCTCTAGATGTCATGTTTTGCTGTGTAGTATGAATACTGTTACTTAATTCTAAATATTTTTAAATTTTCTTTGTTTCTCTCTTTTTTGAACAATTAATTATGTCAAGCATTTTTATTTACATTTCTAAGTGTACTTTTTAAAGACTTATTGTTATTGCCACTCATTTTATTGTGTTTTGTCAGAGAATATGATCTGAATACTATTAAATTCATTGTTATTTGTTAGGCTTGCTTTATACCTCGGAGCATAGCTACTTTTTATAAATGATTCGTGAGTGCTTGAGAAAAATTATGTATTTTTTAACTGTTGGACAGAGATTTCATGTGTAACCATTAGCTACTACCTGTGAATTTTATTGACTAAATTTCTATATCTAATTATTTGCCTGCTTGATTTTTTGTGGTTTACTACTGTTGTTTCTGAGACAGATGTGCTAAAATCTTCCATTCAAATTCTAGACTGGGCAATTTCACTTATTTCTAGCAGATTTTGTTTTCTGTTTGGGGAATACATTGCTATTTTTCTTTTTTTTTTTTTTGGTGAAGAAATGGTCTTTTACCATTAAGTAATAAGAATCTTTTTTTGTTGATAATGTTGTTTATTTTTCTTTTAGTTAGTACTTTCCCAGTTATCTTCTTTCATCCCTTCTCTTACAAACGAAAGAGCTAATAGAAGAACAAATAGCCTAGGTGGCTCAGAGAAGAAGCAGGATTCAAATCTAGGAGTATCCCTCAGAACATAGGTAACTGAAAACACCTCGTTAAGTCTCACTTAACACAATTTGGCCCATGGTCACATCACCTCAGGTAAGGGGCTCTGAAGTGGTGGCCAGGGTGTCAGGGGACTAAAGATTCCTACTGTAAGCTCCATGGAAGCTGGAACTGGTCCCTTTGTCTAGTGTTCCACTTCAAGCACCTAAAACAGTGCCTGGCACTTAATAAGTGCTCAAAAGATATGTATTTTAGGAACAGCTTGTTGAGTGAGATCAGCTCAGCAGGTCACGTTGCTTTTTCGCTTTCATAAGAGGAGGCTTGGATAGACGTGTTGCCCACTCTGCCGTCCACAACCATGTGAGCACTCACAGGTCACCTCTCCCTCTCTGAGCCACAGCTGAGCCAGTGCAGAAATGGAGACGATGGGAATTTTCCTCCCTATGTTACCTCGAATTTGTGAGGAACAAATGAGGTAATGATGCAAGTTGATAGTCCTATCTAACTTTTGAAGGATAACACTTACACAGTGAAGTATATAAAATGTACAAATCTTAAGTGTATCCCGGATTACTTTTAACAATGCTTTTACTCATGTAACCACCGTCTAGGCCAAGAAGTAGACCTGTGCCTCCGAATGAAGTGGCCACTAGCCACATGGGGCTATTTATATTTAAATTAATTCAACCCAAAAATCCAGTTCAAGCCACATTTCAAGGACCCGATAGCCACATGTGCCTACTGTATTGTATAGTACCTCCTGTGTGACACGGCACAGAATATGATCAATGTCATTGTCATAGAAAGTTCTGTTGGGCAGCCTTATGATAGAATATTTCCAACACCCCTTAAGATTCCGTTCTTTGTACCTTCCTAGACAATATCCATCTCTCAAAAGTAAACAGTACTTTGACTTCTCATAAGTTCATTTTTCCTATTCTTTTTGTATATGGGATCCTACAGATGTACTCTTTTGTGTCTGGCTTCTTTTCACTCAGCATATCATCTGTGGGATTCAACTGTGTTGCATGTACTGATAATTTATTCCTTGTTTTTTAATTGCTGTGCAGTATTCCATTTTGTGAATTTACCAAAATTTGTATATCCATTCTCTCAAATACTAACTTTTATAATAGTTTACTCCAAGCCTGGTACTGGGTTAGACATTTACCCAAATTAATTCATTTTACCCTAACAGCAGCTCTTTAAAATAAGTACTATGTTATTCCCATTTTATAGATGGAGAAATTCATGCACAGAGAGGTTACACAACCTTTCTGAAGCCACATAGCTGGGCCAGGAACCCAGGCAGGCAGGTGTTCACTGGAGCCTCTACTCTTTGGACATGGCACTAACCCTCTCACTTGTACTCTGTCAGATGTTGCATATCTGTGACCATTTCAATGAACTGGGCTAAAGAAACTGTTTCTATTCCATGTTTCCTCTTTGTCTATCTTTTTCTTTTCTTCTTCTTCTTTTTTTTTTTTGCTTTGTTTTTTGGTCTTATTTAGTTTCAGTTTCTCCTACAAGACCCTAATATTATCAGAGATTATTCCAAAGCCTGTGCTTTTGGCTGTTGCTGAGAGCTGTCGTCCTTGTACAGTTCAGGACCACAGGGTAGCGTGATTGTTGGTGATGGCGCAGTCACCAATCCCTTTAAGCATAGCAGAGAACCACACTCTTTTCCCGGGTGGAGCTTGGGGAGCAGAACACACATCTGGGCTTCTGTCTCTTTGTAAATGTATTTGTGGAATTTAATCTGGACATTGGATACATGTCACCTGACAAGGTATGGATTGGTTTTATTAGTGTGTGGAAAAAGCAGAGTTGTTTTGCAAAATCAAATCACTCTGCTCCCTCCCTCCTTCCTGAAGGTCAACCTGAGAGATGGACTGAGGCTAAGCATGCTCCTGCCTCAGGGCATTTCACCTGCTTTCTCCCTATTGGAACTCTGTCCCCTTGGATACTCGCCTGGCTGCTCAGCACCTCTGCAGGTCTCTGCATAGCTGTTGCTTTCTCTATAAGGCTTCCCCGGACTTCCGCGTTTTAAATAGCACCCACCTCTCCCAGCAGTTCCTGTTCCTCCTCCCTGTCTTTATTCTTCACCACATCCCAAGTGCGTACACCAGTGTTGTCACATAGCAGGTGCTCAACCAATGTTAACGAGTGACTAAACAGAGTGAATAAACAAATTAATAGATACATTGTGAAGCATACTGAGACTGAGGTGATGGATGGAAGATACACCTCATGGGGAAGAGAGGATGTCAGTGATATACGAACATATTATAGTCAGGGTAGCTGGAAGGAGGGTGCAATCTGGAATCAAATTAAAACTCTCAAGCAAAGGAAAGGAAGTATGAGATTTATTTAGCACCTACTATGTGCTTATGACTATTAAGTGCTTGCTATTTAATGTGTGCTTACAGTAGGTGCAACAGTAAACATGAATGTTCCTATTTAATCCTCACACTTACTTTTCCCAGGGAAGTATTTTTACACCTGTATCATGAATGAGATGAGTGACAAGTGCCAGACCCCAGAGCTAGGATGTGCTGGAGCAGGGATTCAAACCTAAGACGGCCTGATCCCAAGGCTGCTCTCCTTCCCTAGCCCAGGATGCCTCCTAAGAGGAATTCCTCCGCCCCACCATTCCCAAAGCACTTTGTTGAGAGGCACTTTCTCTTAGGTTTGGTTTTTCCATATCTCCTCTGTCCTCTTGCTGGGGGCTTCCTCCCTGCTGTGGGAGATGAATTAGAAGGTGTCTCTAATTCATCATCACATGCCCCCACCCCCTGCTATGTCTGGTGTAGTGCCCAAGCTGCACATAGTAGGCACCCGCAGAATGTTTGTTAACACGAGTTTTGCCAGAGATTGACTCTGTTTGAAAGCATGTGTTGGCAATTCTCAGCCCTTCTCTCTGGTGGCATCCTTCTGCTGCATCATCCTGTCTTTGTTTGGGGGAACAGCATGGGCTTTTTTCTTTTTTCTGGTCTGTGTTTTAATAATTAATACCCTCTGTTTGGAAGTGAAGTTCATCCAAGAACAATCATAAGCAAATGAAAGCTAAGCTGTGCAATCGTGGCTGGAGAGAGAAAAGCAGGGAGTCACTATAAATAACCTCCAAGCCCACGTGCCTTTTTCTTTCTGTCTTTTCTCTTTTTTTTTTTCCTGACTCTCACACACAACTATAAATGTTTGATAAAGCATTTTACTTATTTATAAATCCTGTCACAGCAAACAGGCATTTGGACTGAGTTTCCCTCCCACAGTAAGTAGCTACATTTGGAAGACAGAAAGACCCCCTGGGTAGAAAATGAATGATTTTTTTTTTCTTTTTCTTCTTCCTTTTTATTTTCCCTCAGGCAAGCGGGATTTAGCTATGCTCTAATTCCCCCATTAGTAGCCTCTATTTATAATCACAGCAGTTTATTGAACACCTATTCTGTGCCAAGCTGTCTATATAGTGATTTCCCATGGTATTAATTTAATTCTCTCAGCTTTTAAAGTAGGCATTATTATCCCCATCTTACAGCCGAGGAAATTGAGGCTCAGTGAGGTTGTGTACTGTCCAAGATCACACCAGCAACTAAATGAGGCAAAACTGAAATGTATGCTTCTTGTCATTCTTTAAATAACATTTTTCAAACTGCAAGTTAGGTTCAATTTATCAGCCATAGCCAGCAGTTAAAATTATGAAAAACACAAACTGCAATAAAATAGAGAACAATAGAGTAGGAGAGAAGAGGAAGTATTATAGTATATCACGTTAGTTTTGCTTCATAAAACTCATGAAACTTTTGTTCAGTTGGCTAGCAATATAAAATGCATATTTTTACTTTGAGTTGTAGTCTGACAAGTTATAAAAATACTGCTTTGGTGACTGAATGCTTTCTACTAAACCTGGAGCTTCTAATCTGAGGTGGCATGTGTCTTATAGCAAATGAGGACCACAGGCAATTGACCTGCACTAAGTAGTTTTCTAAAGAAAGGACTCTGGATTTCATTAAGATCTCAAGGGTGTAGAACTCTCACCTCCAAGTTTAAGTCATCAGGTTGGCCTAAAGGGACTGGGACCACAAAACATCACAGTATCCATTTCCTTGATTGTCAAAGTGAATTCTATTTCCATTAATTTGACATGCACAGCATTTTCAGGTGGTGAAGCATTCACACACCCATCATTTTCTCAGTGCTTCCATCATCCTTTTAACTATTCCCATTATTTTCTTAGCCCCTCCATCATCCTTAGAGCTCCACCCACTATTTTAGCTCCTCCCACCATCTTATTAACTCCTCCCACTATCCTCTTAGCTCCTCCCAGCAACCCTGCAATGGAGGAGGAAGGATTGTGACTTCCATTTTAGAGGTGAAAAAACTGAGCCTCAAAGAAGCTGACTTGGTTAGTGGTCACTGTTATAGGTCTCTACTCTGCCACGATGCTCAGTGTCTTGTGTTTCTTTCTCTCAAAGCCCCCCAGATAATCTCTCTAAAATGTAGATCAGTTCTTAGCACTGTATTGCCCAGGAGACATTGCTCTTAGGCTGAAAGTTAAGCCAGATAACAGCTCAAATATTCTTTCCTCAGGAGAAAGTTTTACAGAGCCTCCTATACAGTGCATGTTATTCATGAAATTATTTGCGTTGATGTCTCTCTCCCTTTCTAGAACATAACTTCCATATGAATAGAGTCAGTGTCTTTCTTATGTAGAGCCTGGTATCAATATATGATAGGTGCTTAATATTTACTGAATGGATGATTTTTTTCCCCCTAATTCACAGTTTGTTTTGTCCACCACATTGAGGTTCAAGGGAGAAAGGGTATTTCCAGCCACATTTTCAAACTCCTGGAAAGTCATTTCTTGGTTTATGAGTTCCTGCCCAAGTAGTATTTTCAGTAGTTACTATATTTTGATTTTGCTCCTTTTTTTTAGTGTGGCTTTATGTTTAGGAAAGGTGGCTAAAATGAAGAATGAAAAAGGCTGTGGTTTTAGGGAAGTTATTCAGATTACTCTAAAATCTCCTGGCCATTGAAATGTAATTGCTAAATAATGTTTTAATGATTTAACTGTAGATGAGTCAGAATTATATGGGTTTCATTTCTCCTTAAACTCACAAGAATTAAGCAATTAAGAAAAGATGTTTGGGGAAAAAAATGTTTTAATGTGATAAATACTAGATAAATGGGTAGATAGTTAATAGATGACAGGGAGGTGTAGATAAATAGATATAGTGTCTTTCACTTGTCAAGTACCTTGGCATTTTTCTCAGTCAATATCATCCCTCAAAATTCCTACTTATCTTTTGGTGTAGCTTGATTTTGCCTTTTTAGGTCATCTTTCAAAATTAAAAAAAAAAAATAAGATAAATATCAGTGCTTTGTGGCCAGCAATTAGAAGTTTTAAAATCACCCTTTCATATATCCTTTGATCTTCATACCAAGTCATTGAGGCAGGAAGAATGGCTGTTGTCAAAGTCATTTACCCTTGAGGAAACTGAGGCTGAGAGAGGGATGAATTGGGCTATCTTTGCTTCTAGGGGAGTTTGCAGTCCATGGGAAGAGGATATGGATCGGAAAGCAACTGTTATGAGAGGACAAGTAGGTGGTGGTATGGCCATTTAACAGGGACCCACCTAGCCCAGAAGGTCAGGGAGGACTTCTCCAAGTAGCTGAGAGCTAAGTGGAGAGTCGAAGGACATGCAGCTCTTAGCCAGGGAAGGTGAGGGGTGGGGAGTACCCGAGGTGGAGAAGAGGAGATGCAATGAAGGAGCTGTGAGAAGCTGAGTTTGCCTGAGTGTGGGTCACAAAGCAATGGATGGAAGCAAATGAAAAGGAGGCTGTTACAGACCACATTACGAAGGTCCTTCCTTGCAAGCCACACACAAGCATTGGACTCTGTTCTAAGGGCAGTGGAGAGCCATTAAAAGTCTTCAGTCACATGGATCAAAAGTTTCTGTTTGCATTTTTGACAGATCAAATTGTCTGTGATGAGGAGGATGGGTTCGAAAGGGTGAGACCAGAAAGGAGAGAGGCAGGGGAACCAAAGTGGAGGCTTTACGGTGCAGGAGAATCAGCCCTGTAGTCCTGGGCTCGTTTTTGTAACTTGTCCCTTCAGTCTCCATATCTGCATCTTTGTTATGGGTCTCTCTCTTTGCTTCCCATGTTACTAACTGAGCACACTCCAAACTGGTAGAATGTTACGCATATGCTTGGCATTATCAGCATTGTTACTATTAATTCTATTGATAAGATTCAATGCCTGTGTATTGAGAAACCAACTAAGTTAAAACTGTTTGTTATAAGAGCTAATAAACAGGATTATTTATTCCCTGTTTCATCCCAGAGATACCTTTTACTCCATAATTATGTTCCAGAGGTTTAAAAACCTCGGATAATCTGTGTGTTGCTTCAAGTGCAGATGTTCTTATGATAATAGATTTTGGTTTTATCTTATTTCACTGGACACTTACATTGCGTTAGACATTATGCTGCGTGCTTTCCTTCTGGTTTCTCATTTCATCGTACAGCCAATTTTATGGGAAGGTGGTGTTATTCCATTTTGATAGACGTGGAGAGTAGAATTTAAGATGCGTGAAGTAACTTGCTCAGCAACTCACTGCTGAAGGTATAGAGAAAGGGGATGGTGTTTTGCCACTGGAATTTCAAATATCCGTAGTGTGCAGCGTGCTGGGGGAAGGAGTTGGGCTTGTGGGGAATGCGGAGTGAACACAGGTGGTCCTTGCTGTCAGAAGCCCAGAGTTTATTAACATGAGTTGACTGTGGAACTTGCATGCTGTTGGGTACCATATTCCATGACAGGAGCAGGAAAAGAGTGGCAGTTGAGAGGTGTGGAAATCACTTCAGGCTGGGACAGGCAGACAGGGCTACACAGGAGCACCTTGAAAGGAGCCCAGCCCTTGTGCTCAGAATCTCAACCTTGCCTCTTGCTGACCAGGTGACCTCCAGGAAGTTGTTCCAACTCCTGGAGGCTTCATTTGCTCATCTGTAAGGAAGATGTAGTAAGATCTACCTTGCAGAGACTGGAGAAAAGTATTGAATGTAATGAACTAAAATCATACAAGGCATGTGCTAAGTGTTCAACAAATTACTCACACATTCTGCATTGGTGTAAATGCATCTGGTGGGGGAGAGAGAAGGGTCAGGAAGAGGCATGGTGAGGCCATGAGCTCTCTGAACTATCGTATTGCTACCATGTGAGCAGTGGGAGGTAAGAAGCTTAGTGGTTGTCAGGTCGAGCTCTGAAGTCAGACTGTGCATTCAAACACTTCATCTGCCATACGTTAGCCATGTCACCTTGGTGGAGTTTGTTAGCCTTCTGGGGTTGCGGTTTCTTTATCTGTAAAATGGTCATAATGAGAAGTTATTGACCTCATCAGGTTATAGTGAGAAGTGAAAGACAGTATGTCTATACGCTTAGCACAGTGCCAACATAGGGAAGGCACTTGGTCACCTCCGCCATCACCGCTTGTCCTCCGGTGCACCTGCTGAGAATCAGATGCCCAGTGCGGGAGGGGAGGCTGCCGGCGGAGTTCACAGCACTAAGGGTGAGGCATGTACCAGGACCATTTTATAAAAGCCTGACATCAGTGGAGAAGTCAGGAAGCTCTGTACTTATGCCCCAAGGAACCTCCAGTGCTTAGGCTCGGGTCCATACCTCATAAAGATATTTCATTAACAACCTCAAGTCTAGCCCTGAATGACACACCTCAGAGCCTGCTGGCTGCCGGAGGGGATGGGGGCCCGGGGTCTAGGGAGACCAGGAGGCTGAAGATCTGTTTTGATTTAGTGGTTATTGATCTTTCCCCAAACTTCACGGAACATTAGGCTGGGATTCTGCTGTGTGTTCATTAAGGCCGGAGTGGAAGCTTCCTCCAGGCTTCTTTCTGTTCGCTTTTCATTTACACCCAATGGCAGTCTCACCAGGTGACACCCCGGAGTGTGAATCCGTAAAATCAATGAGCTACACAGGGCCACAGTGTTCTTCAGCCCACTGAGTGCCGCAGAAAGAGCACTGCGCTTAGAGGAGATGTCTGCTTGCCTTTTCATCTTGGCCCTGCCTCAAATGCTGTTCCTGCTCTATGAGACTCAGTTTCCCCATATATAAACCATAGTTTTGAAGATTTCACATACCTCTAAAAGCTGATACTTCTGAAACTGATTTTAAAACCTAATGGGAGTGATTTTTTTAATTGGGAATATGTTGCAAGACAGATTTTTATTATTAAACCAATTGTTGACCAATCAAAAAATCACTTAACCCAATATGATCAGTGGTATGAAAGTAACGCTTAATCCATCCATTCATTCATTTATCAGACATATAGTGAATACTGCTGTATACCAGGTACTGTGCTGGTGACTAGAGAAACAATAGCAAATTACACAAACATGGTCTTTGCCCACGTGGAACTCATTTTCAATTGGTTGCAATCACACATCATTACAAATACAAAAAGTATTACAAGAACAGAAGTCTGTGATAAAATAGGCACACATGGCAAAAGTACCTAATCCAGTGGAAAACAAGACTTATTAATGGGTCAATCTAAGTGTGAGCTAAAGGGAAAAATACATTCTTCAGAATCATAAATTGCATATTGATCATCTCATAGTATGCAGAATGGTTCATCATAAGTTGGGAGATATGAAATCAAGTCAAATTCTGCCACTTTCCTGCTAAGTAATTTTTATTTGGATATGTTGTAATGATACCATTAAATTAAAAGAAAATAATAAAAGCCCTAGCTAGAGTGAAAAAAGCTGTAGAAATGTAATAAAATAGTAAGTGTTACAAAAATAGTACTAGAAAGTTGTAACCCAGCATGCTGTCCAAGAGTGGCCTGTGGGATACAGTCACAAAGCATCTTTACTTTCGTTTCCTGCCACCTTTTATATTTGTTGTGTTGCATTATAGCATGAGTTTCTTTTCTGCCTCTGTATAAAAACTTGGCAGTCCTCTGACTTTTCTGATCAGCGTTGGGTAATATTAATACAAAGTCCAACATTTACTTAATGTAGCAAAATGCAGTCTCAATTCAGAGATGTCCAGTGGCGTTTATGTATTAGTGAATCCTTCAGTCTTCGTCCATAGGTGAGCCTTCCTTTCCTAACTGGAATTGTGGCCGTCGTGGAAGCTGAGGAAGGCAGGTGAAACTTGCTTGCTTTCTCTTTCTTATTTACCTCCTCCCTTACATTTTAGCTGTTGTTCCTCACCCCTGTGGGCCTGGGGTGTGGATGAGGAGGGAAGGTCCTTCTTGATTGGCATTGTCATAACCTGGCTTCATCTTCAGGGGTCCTGGTAGACCTTATCGCCGGTGCTTTGTCTGGGGGCATTTTCATGGTTTTTTATAAGAGAACAGCCCCCATTCCTACCCATGCCCCTTCTGAGGTCTCTTTAATGGGGTTGGATGCATCCCTGTCTCCATGTATTCATTCACTCATTCTGTGAATCCAGTGACTTCTCTGGCTTCTCTCTGGTGAGATCTGTTCACCTCTCCAGCACCCTTATTCCACAGAACTCAAGACAGTTTTGGTAACTAACACATATGTAGCCCTTATAAATGCTAAATGCTTTACCTGTATTTACTCATTTAATCATCACAATGTCCTGTGTCAGTACAATTTTTACCCTTGTTTACAGACACAGAAACTGAACCTAAGAAAGCTTGAGGAACTTGCCCAAGATCTCACCGCTAGAATGTGGAAGAGCCAGGATTTGAGCCCATGCAGTCTGGCTTAGAGCCTTTACTTAACCGTTATTCTGTATTTCAGCTGCATGCTGGTTTCTTCAGGCCCGTCATCCTACCTGGGCCTTGCGGGATGCTCCAGGGCTATAGGGTGGTTCCTACTCAGGCCCTTCTGCTTTGCTCCCACCAGAGCAGCTGGCCAGCCCATCTCATTTTTCACATTTCCCTTGTGGGACCCGGACACCAAATCACTGGATAGGAGCCACGAACGAGGCTCTCTGAGTAGTCCTGTGAGAGCCCTTCTCACAGCATCTGCCAAGAGAGTCGGCTCCCCCGACATCCCCTCCGGGAAGGAGGAGTGAGGGCTCACAGTCATGCTGTTTTCCAAGAAACCACCTATATACCCTTCCTTCAAAAATCCCTTGTCATTCTCCAGATGGGATTGAGGAGTTTAATAGTTTACTAACTGGCTCGTACCTATCTGCTTTTCACATGATCTGTTGGGTGATCTACCTCCAACTCATTTTAATGTCTGATATGGGTCACTTTGGGGGTCTCAGCTGAAATTTCCATTTCTCGTCCCCTTACAAAGTTAAAATTGTGCATTGTTTTAAGTCTCTTTTTCATCTCTAAAATGGTGACAATAACTGTCCTATAGGCCATACATAGTTATTTATAAGGATCAACTAATAAATAAATCTGGAATTACTTAGATAAACTGAAAGATTCTTCTAAAAACTGTGACAATTGTTTGGACAGTTGTAACTGTTAACTGTGCGCTCTTCTCCCTCTGTAGGTTTTCTTGTTTTGTTTCCCCACTCTGGAATTTTGCTCTTCTGTCTCCCCACGTACGAATCTTACGTGGTCTTTAAGAGTCTCTTCAGAATCCTTTTTCTCCATGGAGCTGCTCCAGTTGTCCTCAGAAGTGCTTTCTCTCACTTTTAACCCCCAGCCCTTTGCTGTACTTGTTTTGAGGTAATTCTGCTTGCTGTTACAAGAGTTCCTTTTATATGCCTTTCCCAAGAAAAACAACAAGTTCAGACAATGCTGATCACACCACCACCATCATCCTGGTAGCTACATATTTTGTGACAGACACTTTAACAGATTATCTCAAAGACTTGAGGTGTTTTGGCAGTCTATATACTTAAACCAATTATTAATACATAGATAAGATCACTGAGAATTTCAGAGGTTAAAAAAATAGCCAGAGCTGCACAGCTGGGAAGATGTCATCAGTACATTTGATTCCAAGCCCAGGGATCTTTTTAATATATATGTATATATTATAATTTTTATTACCTTAGTACCAACATCAAACCACCACCTCTACCCATCATCATCATCATCATCATCATCCCACTGTGCCTCTGAAAAAACCTTGTCCCCTCTTCAGAGTCACAACAGTACCTAGTTTGGTGCAGGTTGAGGTTTTTTGTGTCACATGTGCAGGGTATTTATAAGCTGGGGTTTGTACACCTTGCATTTTATTTATTAAAAAATCCTTATTGAGTGTCTACTACATCCCAGTGAATGCTTTAGGTACTGGCAATACAACAGTTAATGAAATAAAGAGTTTGTATTGCTTTAGCTTACATTTGCAAAGGTGAGAGGGAAAATAATAAGTATATAGTATTAAATATCATGTCTATAGTGATATGTTTTATGAAGAAATATTAAAGCAGGGAAAGGTGATAGAACTTGAGCATACCAAGAAGCATCCTACTTTTTAAAACTCTGTATAGGCATCTCCAGCAGCCTCCTTAGGGAGGCCTTTAGTATTGCCATTTATGTAGATGAGAAAAGTGATGAGGATCTGCCTTGCTCCAGGTCACATAACTCTGTACCACCTCTGTGTCTACCTTCCTTTGACCTGACCCCTACACTCTAGGAATTTGGACTCCAAGTGGTTTTCATAGCATAGAGGAAGCTCGAATAAAAATTATACGTATGTAGAGAACCCAGAAATAAAGCCAAATACCTACAAGCAAAGTGATCTTCAATAAAGCAGACAAAAACATACACGGGGGAAAGGACTTCCTATTCAATAAACAGTGCTGGGAAAATTGGAAAGCCGCAGGCAGAAGACTAAAACTGGATCTCCCTGTATCTTACCATACATAAAAATTAAGTCAAGATGGATCAAAGACTGAAACAATGAAAATTCTAGAAGAAAACCTAAGAAAAACTCTTCTGGACATTGGTCTAGGGAAATAATTCATGAATAAAACTCTAAAATCAAATACAACAAAAACAAAAAATAAATAGGATCTAATTAAACTAAAAAGCTTCTGCATGGCAAAATAAATAATCAATGGAGTAAATAGAAAACCTACAGAATGGAAAAAAATATTCTAAAACTGTATATCTGACAAAGGACTAATATCCAGAATCCGCAAGGAGCTCAAACAGATCAGCAAGAAAAAAACAAATAATCCCATTAAAAAATGGGCAAACAAGATGAGAAATTTTTCAAAAGGAGATAAACATGAAAAAATGCCCAACATGACTACTCATTAGAAAAATGCAAATTAAAATTATGTAAAATACCACCTTACCCCAGTCAGAATGGCTATTATTAAAAAGTCAAAAAGCAATAGATGTTGGTACAGATATGGTGAAAAGGGAACACTTAAACAGTGTTGGTGGGAATATAAATGAGTACAGCTTCTGTGGAAAACAGTAGGGAGATTTCTCAAATAACTAAAAGTAGATCTACCCTTTGATCCCACTGCTGGGTATCTACATAAAGGAAAATAAATCATTATATCAAAAAGATCCCTGCAATCATATGTTTATTGCAGCACAATTCACAAATGCAAAGATATGCCCCAAGTATGTATCAACGAAGGTATGGATGAAGAACATGTGGTCCATATACACCATGGAATACTACTCAGCCATAAAGAAGGGTGAAATAATGTCTTTCACAGCAAATTGGTTGGAACTGGAGGCCATTATCCTAAGTGAAGTAATGCAGCAATAGAAAAACAAATGCTGCATGTTCTCACTAATAAATGCGAGCTAAGCTATGGGTACATAGAGGCATACAGAATGGTACAGTGGACATTGGAAACTCAGAAGAGGGAGAGTGGAATGGGGTGAGGGAAGAACAACTACCTATTGGGGGCAATTTACATTATTTGGGTGATAAGCACACTGAAAACCCGAACATCACTACTATACACTTCATCCATGTAGCTAAAAACCACTTGTACCCTTCAATCTATAAAAACATAAATAATAAATTAAAAAATAAAAAAATTCTTGTTCAAAAGAAAAGAAAATTATAAAAAAAGAATAAAAATAAAAAATAAGAACTGATGTTCAAAAAAGCAGGTCAGTGATAGTTCTTTCTATTTCGTTAAGGGCAATATATGCTTTCTACCTTTTTTCTTCTGTTTTCTTTTCTTCCTTCAGCAAAGTTAGTGTAAATACATTTGAATTATCCATCATACCTTGGAATTAAATTTAATTTACTACTGAATTTCTGTGTTTGAATTTCAGGGTAAATGTAGGGGCATCATGTAGTTATTTTGTAGAAAAGAGCTGGGATGAGACCTAAGAAGAGAAAGATGCTTTAAGCACCCTGAATCTTTTCTGAAGCTTTGACTATTTCTCTAGACTTACGCTAAGGCATAATTCATTAATAAATCATGAAAAATTAATGGATTAATTTTATACCAATTATTTTTAATAACTGTGAAAGAAATGTCTTTGTGATGGCTGCAAAGCCATATTTTTACAGAGAAGGACTAAATATGACATTGTCAGTATTGTTCCAGACTTATTTTTGCCTATGTTCCATAATTTAAGATTTCCAGGCTTCAATGTTCGTTCATCCCTATTTTCAACCTTTTTCTTTCTTACCATGTCTGTCAATCATTGCCTTTCTGATACAATAAGATACACGTGTGATCTGACAATCTATACACAAATGAGCTGTGTGAATGTGGGGAAGAGAGAATTGAGGGAAGATAAGATACAAAACTTATCCCATCATGTTAATTTCAGGTCAAAAACCTCAAGGACTACTACAGCTTATCCAATAAATTTTAAAATTTCTAGACTGAAAAAAAAAGTATAAGTGTGATGGCTTGAATTATCATTCAGCACATGTTCACTTCCCATTGGCCACTGTGGGCCATGCATACTTTCCTGCCCTGTTCATGTGGGGCCTGGTCATGTGGCTTACTTTGACCACTGAGATGTTAGCACTGAGACGCAAGGAAAGGCTTGAAATGCACTTGCACAATGGAATTTTCCTCCTCAGCTCTCTGGGAATATGTCCCATAGCCCGTTGGTTTAAAGAGGATGAGAGACACGTGAAGTAGTCCTGCAGCTTGAAGCCAAGCTGGGACTGGCCTGAGTAATCTCTTGACCCAGAGACTCATGAATGAATACAATCTTGAATGAAAACAACAACAACAAAAAAAAGGTTTGGAGTGACTCTTAATGGCAATAACTAGTTAATAATCGAATCAAGGACTAAATTTCAGCTTGCATATTCTGGCTTATCACTTTGGCCAACTTCCTTAATTAACCTCTTAGACTCTATTTCTTCATCTGTAAAATGGGAATAAAAAAACACACTTTATGGAGTTGTCTTGATGAAGAAATCAGGTCATCTATGTGAAGCACCTGTTTTATGGTAGATTCTCAATAATTTTTTTCTCAACACCCAAAAACCTTGAGCACTCTTCCTGGATCCTTCCTAGAAATATCCAAGCAAGCTCAGCTCCCCAGATGTGGGCTCTGGCCAGATTTACTGGACTGCTCAGGCCAGTTCCCTGCTGCCTTCCTCTGCCTCCCCCAGTAGACTCCATCACTTGTGCTTTTTTGCTTGATGCAATAAGCATGTGGCACTAGTTGGATAGTCCATGCTGGCATTTGAGCTTCCAATATGTGTTTATAATTATTCTGCATTATCTTAATTACAGTGATGCAAGGAAGGGAGTCGGGGAGTGGAATGAAAAAGAAAACTGTTCAGAAAAATGTTCCATGAAAAATAACCCACAGTTAGCAGACGACAGGCCCGCGATTGTGGTCGTAATTGGAAATGGCACTATTAATACAATACTTATTCATTCTATATAATAAAAAAAAATGAAAGTGTTTTTTGCAATTACCCAATTCCAAATGAAATTAACATTTTGTGGCATTTCCCATAAATGGTTCGTTTGCACACATTGATGGAAACAATTAGCTTGGAAGTAAATGAATGCTGTGACTAGAGAGAGGCTGAGGTAGGGAGGGTCAGGCACATCCAAGAGGACAAGAGCACAAAAAGGGATTTAGACTTTGCTGAAGGTGGGCGAAATGTCTGGTGCCCAAAAACAGTGAGACTGTGAGGGTCTGACTTACCTGCAGGTCAGAGCCACAGAGAGATTCATGAAAAGCTCATTGAACAGGGGAGTGTAAATATTTGCATAAGTTGTGTTTACCTAAGTTTCAAGTTCAGTCTTCCACAAGCCCCTCTGCTCATTTAACCAGTGCCCTCTTTGGCTATCTGCCTGAACCCTCCAGTCCTGCCCAAATCCCAGAGTCTGGGGCATGCCCAGTGCTCTTCTGCCGCACACTCACCAAGATTGATGGTGAGATGCAGAAACTTCTTCATGCCATGATTTTTTTTTTATCCTTTCTGCAGTGAATGTTTTGATTTAGTTCTGTAGACAGGTTGATCATGGTAAGGAAAACATCACTGATAAGTTATCCTTCTGTAACTGCAAAGGGGAATATTTAAGCAACTTCTGGATATATTGGGGTATTGTTAAACCTTAAATCATGTAGTTATATGTCATTCCTAGGAGGAAAACCAGAATGCATTCCTGACTTCTATTTACTCCAATGCATATATAAGTCCTATCGTCCATGCTAACTCCTAAATATATTTTTTTCCAAACGTATATCCTCTTGTTTTATTTCCTTTGACATAGCTACAGTCATGATTTGTATCTTTTTTGATCTGCACTTGCACAGCCTCTCCAGATAAATGCATAATCACTAGAATTGGAACTGGGTTGGTAGCTTAACTCCACTAATAATTAGTATTGAGATTTTGAGCACAATTTGAACTCTACTTTTAATTTCTTCTATAAAATTTATTGAAGTATTTACCTCATACTCTTGTGTCAAATTGGAAAATTCAGGTAAAATGCTTAGCGCAGTTATTGGCACATGCTGAGTGGCTCAATACATTTCGGCTCTTTTTCTCATTATTATCGTTATTCATTTTCCCCCTAAGATCTCTGTTCCACAGTGACATTCACATTGATCTTTGTTAAGTGCATCTCTGACAGTGTCATTCTTCTGATCAAAACCTTCCCATATATCCCTGTAATACAGACTGTAGTTCAAATGTTTAACTTGGTGTTCAAGTCCCTTCATGATGTGGCCACACTCTCTGCTTCTCTCCTCACCTAGAGCAACATCCCCCCTGTGCAGCAGGAACGCTGAGCCCCAGCCATACCAAATGGCTCATCAGTTTCTGAATTGAAGGTGACCTTTTCTTTCTGCATCTTTATGTGTAGCCACCTAGGAAAACTCTCATCCTCCTTGATATACCACAGTCAACATCCAAGTGTTGCTTCAGTCCCTGTGTTTAGCAGGTGAAGGCTAAAAGTCACCCAGACTGGGAGATGACACTTGACTTTCTGGATATGGAAGTCCACATCTTCCTCTTGTCATTTTTCTTTCAGTGCTTGAGTCGTAAATTAATTGAAGAATTCGTTTCGATGTCCAGCCCAACTCAGTTCACCTTTAATTTAACTTCGTCTTGGTATAATTCCTTGCATCATTGGGCTCTTTTGAGAACTGACTCTGAAATGCCACCTGGATGATTGGCTTCCAGCAGGTTTCATACTGACTTGGACCCATGTATCTTTTTTCATTCCAGTCTAATTGCTAGAAATGGGCATGTCTCCTTTCCACTTTCCTCCTCTGTGTTCAAATACAGCTCAGGGGGTAGATGTTCTGGCCATGATAAGAGGCAGGTGGGAGGCTGTGGGCTTACCTACTGCCAACATCTTCCTTTCTCGGGCATCATTAACTTCTTACAAATCAGTGGAGATTTTGCCAGTTTGCCACACAGCTGATGACTTGTTATTATATCTCAACTTTCTTCTGCCTGGAACCAGATAATGGATTGATTGTTTCTGAGCCCAGAGGCATGGACAAGAGGGTTTGTGTCTGTGTGTTTGCTCGAGGGGTGAAGAAAGGGAGTTGGGAATGGCATCTTCCCAGTCTCACACATCTGAAAAGCAAGGGGAGTTTCTTCAGACTTCTGCTAAGGAAAAGACATTTCAGATTAAGATTGTTTTCTTCCTCTATAATTACTGAACTGCAATTACTGAAAGACATTTAGAATAAAAATAAGAACCTCAAGTTTTAAATTCACAGGATTATGAACATGAAGAGTTGTCCGTGATCTGACCTGCCTTTTAGTTCACCTTTATGGAATGCTTTGATTTCTTCTATCTTATTTTTGAAATGTGACATCTCTACCTCATTACTTCAAGTTTCAAAGGACTTAACACCTCTGCATGTTCTTCTTTCCATATTCAGAAAGCGCTCTTAAATAGCAGGTTCATAAAATAATAGTTAGAATTATGATTGTTATTGTTAATACTATTATTATTTTTACGATCTTCGGCCTTCATACCAGACAGATCTGATTTTGATTCCTAACCCTCTTACCACCTAAGTTACCTTAGTCCATTGCTTCACAACCTGAGTGAACATTTGGCAATATCCGGAGACAATTTTGGTTGTCAAAACTTGGGGAGGGGACGACCAGCATCTAGTGAGTAGAGACCAGGGATGTTGCTAAACATTCTACAGTGCACAGAACAGTCTCCACAACAAAGAATTATCCAGCCCCAAATGTCAGTAGTGCTAAAGTTGAGTAACCCTTCCATATTCAAGAACCTTAATCTCTCTCCAGATCAGTCTTCCCATCTATAAAAGAGAGTTAGAAATAGTGTTTGCTTTGTAACATCACAGAGAATGTCATGAAATTATATCTGCAAAGCCCTTTAGCAGGTGCCTGGCCCAGTATCAACACTCAAAAAATACTAGCTCTTATAATTATAACATATATAATGCATGTATTGTGGTTCCTGGGATGCAGCTATAGCAATACAAACATTAAGCATTGATATTAGAAGTAGTACCAGTACTGCAGCCCTTCACGTAATTGAAGACAGCTAACTTCTATTCCCTCACCAAGTCTTGCTGTACTTCATGACTTCAGGGCAAGCTTCCATATCAGATGAGCTTCTCGTGTGGACCTGCTCTATTTTGCTAATAATGTGCTTAATGTGATACTCAGAGGTCAACACAGTTCTCCAGCTGTGGTCTGAGCGATGAAGAGTGGAGCTGTGCCCTTCTTGGTTCTAGACTTTATGCTTCTATTGACATTGCCTAAGAATACATGTTACTTTCTCAGTGTTCGCCTTACAGTTAACTCATAGTGAGCTCTCTGATGACCAAATTATTGAATCAAAAGTAAGGAGAGGAGGGAAAATAACCAACTGAATGTGTATTTATAAAATCTACATTATTGCCGGGACTCCAGAAAATCTGCCTGGAAACCTACCTCTAACCCAGCATGCAGGCTTCAACTGCTGGAGCTTTAAATCAGAAGGTGACAGATAAGAAATAAAGGGTGAGAAAGGGAAAGCAGGTGCTCAGAGGAGAGACCACACGATGTCTATAACTCTGGAAAACCCCTTTACCAGAATGGTGGCTGCAGCGTGAGCTTCCTCAGGGGGCTGTCACAATCTCCAGTGTTGCAAGGAGACAAGCTCGATTTGGAGGCTCTGTCACAGTCTCTCTGCCTCTCTCCCTATCTCTTTCTTTTATTACATTTCTCTACCTCATTGTGCACATCTAGCAAAATAAGTGCATTCCTCAAGACCCATCCACCCGTGCGTGCAGTCTCCCTGTACAAATGGCTCCCTAGGATGGATCTTTATTATTTCACCAAAAAACATCAGAGGTAGAATTTGTTCTGCTCCACTGAAGACATGATTTCCAGTCCTCTCTGCTGCCTTAGTTCAGTTTTTTTGGCTGCTCTCTGGGAAAGGGATAGAGAAGAAAGGAGGTATCTGTAATACTTAGCCGAGCCAGTTTTAACCAGAACTAAATAAGGAAAGGAAGAAGATAATTCAGGATTATATCTAGCCATGAGACAAAAATAATTTCTGAGATGCCTATGAGACCCCTTATCCACAAAGCAGCCCCCATGGATGCCTGGGGAAGCCCCCACACTCCACAGTCGATCCTTTCTCTGCCCCCTCCACACCTTACTTTTGCTCCTCTTCCTGTTTGCTTTATTTCAGTAGTGGCTGAAATCGTGGAGGTCAGACAAGCTTGGGCTCCAGGACTGGTTCTGTCCCCATTGTGGGGACACTAACATCACCCAGTTTCCAGACTCGTGGTGAGTGACATAGGAGATAGCAGTGACTGACATTGAGTAGACACTGAAACCTGAGTGGATGGCATCACCGTTTTTCTCGTTCAAATCTTTGTTCTATATGTCCTTATCCCCATTTAGTAAACAAAGAACAACTGAGACTCTCAGCAGTGATGTCATTGTATTCGAGGGGGGGCAGATGCTCACAGGCAGATCCAGTTGGACCTTGGTGTACATAACAATATGATTTTGCACAGTGTTTTTACCATGGTGTTTTGTCTGAACCCTTTGTATATATACTATTTCAATAAGGATGTGAGAAGCAGAATTGAGAACTAGTCTTCACTAGCAATACGTCATAAAGTGACAATATTGTACACTTTTGCAGTGACTCAGCTTGCCAAATGCTTTAACATACATCTTGCAGGAATTTTAATTTCCTGAGGCTCAGAAAAGCTTGGTGAGGTGTCCGGTGTCACCCAGCAGCTGACGTGGAAATTGATTCCTGTTGTTCTGCCTCCAAATCTGCTGAGTTTCCAATTCAGGATTCTCTGCTTACACGCCCAGTGTTACTCTCTAGCTTTCTGTTTGGGTTTTTGTGTGGTGGTGGTGGTGTGTAATCGTGAATAATAAAGCAAGCCTGCTCTTACTGTCAGGTAAAAATGGGAAACTGAAATTATAAGTCATTAAATGGAAAATCCCAAGCCTTATAGTAATGCCAACTCAGCTTCAATCCATTCTTGTCTGTATATTTAGCCAATCTATTTTTAAGAGTTTAATATTGAGAAATAGGACATATTTATAATGTGGCTGCATTAATTTCACTCCAGAATCCCTGCCATTGCTATAGCTGACTTATGTGTGTTTAAATTTATAACCACCCCATTGTACTGGGAAGATTTGCTTTAGTTTAAAGGAGGATGAGTGGAAAATCTGCCAGTTGTAGTGAGAATTGTGCAAATTCCATATTCTGCTCTGTTCTCATCCCCTTCCCAGCCACATCACAGGTCAGCAGTGCACCCATGTCACACTGCATACTTTTCTACCCTTCACTGAACACCCAGCTGTATACACCTTGAAACATTTGTTCATTCATTCAACAAGCATAGCCCAACTCCAGAACTGTGAATGGATACGTTAATAGTCTTTATGCCATTGATGAGGGACACTTCAGTTTCAGGTAATTGTCATTTCTGGGATTTTCCTCACAATTATCACTAACACAGTCTAAAGGGAGGTTGGCTAAGGGGGAGACCATTCCTTTCATCCTCTCCAATGGAGAAATCAGTTCATCAAACCACGCTTATTGGTCCTGCTGCAAAACAAACCATAAAGTCGTATTTGAGGATATTTGTGCAGCTCTGCTATCTGTCAGCTGCATATGACCCTTGAAAAATTAATTAACCTCTGTGTGCCTTACTCATTTGTAAGATGGAGATAATGATATATATCTTGAAAGGTTGTCTATCAGTCAGTCATTGCCACAACAGTGCTACATAACAAATGACTACAAAATCTCACTGGCATCCAAAACTAAATATTATATAGATTAGTCGTGTGTCTGAGAATCGGAGTGTTATACTCATTTCACATGAGTTTGCTTGTCATCTACAGGTTGGCTGGGGTCAGTGACCTAGAATGTAGGAGTCAGGGTGACCCTGTTCCAGGCTGCAGAACTGTGAGTCCACCATGATTCACTCATCCTTCTTGGACCAGCAGACTAGCTGCAACAGGCTCTCCTCTTGGTGGCGTCAGTTGTAAACATGGGAGCAGGAATATGTGATGCCTATTGAAGCCCAGGGTCACAACGAGCGCACGCTGAGCTCCATACACGTAGCATTCACCAAAGCAAGTCGCACAGCCAAGCCCAAGTCATGGGGCAATGAAGAGCACTCCTTTCAACAATAGGCAGTAGCAAGGTTATGAATTCAGGGAGAGGTGAAGAAATGAGGCTGATACCTCCATGTACCATGGTCATTATGAAGATGACATATTAAATGATGGTTGGATTTACCTTAAATAATACCTGTCTCATAGTAGACACTCCATAAACAGTAAGTGTTGTTATTGCTGTTGTGAGTCTTGGCAAATTTGAACGGTACATTTAGATGAACCGATAGACTTAAGAAGTTCAAGGTCTGAGGGAAGAAGTGAAACCCGCAGGAGGTTAAATTTCTGGAAAGGAAGGCAGTAGGAGAAAGTGGGATTCTCTGTCTCTGCCAACCAGCTGCCAGAAAAACAACTCCCAGGTGTTGGTACAATATGCCTAAAATTCAGGACCTGATGATCTCTTAGAGGTCAAAGCACAAACTTGATGAGCATAACAGAGCAAGATGTGAGAGCAGACAGAGGACCATGAGCAAAAGCTGTACTTCCAGGATTCACGTTGCAGCCACATCCAGCTTCTAGGTTATGGCAAGATCCAAGGTGTAACCTTGATGGAGATTGGCTAGAGCAGAGTGGAGTTAGAAATCCTGAATGTTACAGGGACCAGGAATGATGGTAAAATTTGAACATGTGAAGACAACAGGGGGCCAGAGTCCTCTGTCTTTAGTCGAAGGCAGTGAGTTACCCAAAAGGGAAGTGGAGAACCTAGTATTTATTGAGCTTTGTCTCTGGGCAAGACCCTCTGCTGGCTCATCTCAGCTAAGCTGGGTAACAATAATGATAATAAAGGCTATACTTTATTGCTTGCTTAATTGGGTTTGGATAGTGTGTTAAGCACTTTGCATGTATTATTACATTGAATTGTAACAACACCAAAAGAAAAGTACACAATTCTTGAGGAAGATTTATGCCCCAGGTTTTACAGAGAAGGAACTGAGGCTTAGAGAATTAAGGAACATACCCAAAGCCACATGATGAGTACGTGATAGAATGAAGGTTTAAACCCAAGTCTGCTGGACTCACTGCACCCATGGGATCTGGGGTAACAGTAACAGAGGCAGGAAAGGGCAGTGGGTTGGAGAGCAGGGCTATTAAAAGGGGTGGAATTTTTGAAGTAGGGTCTGGGAAAGGAAACGGCACTGGGTAGAAAACGCCAGGCCCTCCTTCCTAGCTTAAAGAGGGATTCTCCTGGTAATACAATCATCTCTGACTTCTAGCTCCAGGAGAACCACACTGTGCGGTATTTTCTCTATAATCTTTGCCCCTTTTCCTTTCTCCTGATATTTTTTCTGTCGTTCTCTTTACCTGGCTCCACATCCTCGAAGATCCAGACCAGTAGGCGGCTCCTCTGGGAGTTTTTTGTCACCTTTCCATTCACAAAAGGAATCCAGAGACATGTTTTCAGTGCTCTCGTTACACTGTGCTCTCTGTCTGGGCATTTGGCACACTCTATTCTCATTGGCTTTACCTGCCTCTTCCACTCAACAGTGTCCTGTTTTTAAAAGGGACAGTGCTCCCTTCATCACTGTGCCTCAGTGCCCTCCCCGGATGCAGCACTCGGTGACAGTGTTGGGTGAAGAATTTCAGTCGTTCTGTTGTTGGTTTTCCAGTGCAAAGGGGTGCTGAGCCACACGATGTGGCCTTCCTGTGACATTACAGAAGGGGTGAATCTCGGAGAGGGATCTGGCTGGTGACTCTGACTCCCATCGGATTCTGCTGCCCAGACTGAGGCGGGAGTGGGGAACCTGCGGCCATAAGGCCACATGTGGCCCTCTAGGTCCTTAAGTGTGGCCTTTTGACTGAATCCAAATTTTACAGAACAAATCTTTTTATTAAAACGGGTGCAGTCGAGAAAGATGAAGCTTTTCTTGCCTCCTTTAGTGCTTACAAAAGAACAATCTTGAAATCAGAAGGCTTCAGTTTCCCTACCCTTTGGCAATAATAATGTTAACTCCCATTTTTAAAGTACTTGCTCTGTATCAGGCCCTGAGATACCCATTTTAACATCTCATTTAATCCAGAACAGCTTGTTGGAGTTGGAATTGCAAGCCGTGTTTTAGTACTTAGGGAAGCTGAGTGTCTGAGTCGTTAAGTGATTTGCCCAAGTCCTACAGCTGGTAAGAAACATGGCTAACAGTTTAAACTGTGGCCGATTTAAAAGCCTTCCATGCCCACACCTTGCCATCAAGGTGGTACTGAGGTGACCAAGAAGTCTTTGACCCAGCCCGCCTAGTTACTTGACCCTTTTTCCCTTGGATAGGACTTTGGAATATCCTTTACCTCTCTGGTTTCTATAAAATGGCAGTTCAGTTCATAAGGATAACATTAGTGGAGGGAGGTAAAATACTTTGCAAATGGAAAGATGCAGCTATTGTAGTTACCACATTCATCTTCACAGAAACACATTCATTTGCATTTAGAACTACAGGACGATGGAGCTGGAAGACATCTTAGAGACCGCCTGTGCTCTGGCTGGGGACTGCGAAGCCAGCTCCAGAAAACCTGGAATGTGTTGTGCTTTTAACAGAAGAAAGGAAAATATCACTGAATTTAATTCTGTCATTCAAACTCCATGCAGTTCTCTTACCAGAAATCATGACCACCCTACAAATCTGCAGTATTAACTGACAGGCCCGAGATCTTGTATATAAGGAAAGGCTATTCCCAAGTTTTTCAATTTATGTTTTTTCCCTTTTGTTCATTTGTCTTGTCTGCGGGTACTTGCTTGAAGATAAGCTATACTAGGCACCAAAGGTTTAAGAAAATATACAGGAGAAAAAAACTAAAAAGTGAGAAAATTCTATCCATCAGTTTTTTTACCCCTGAGATTTGGGAAGAGGGAGCCATTTTTTAAAATGTGTGCATGGGTTTTAAATTTGTTCTAGTTGTGGAGCATTCTCATCTGGCTAAGGAACACTGGCTGTTTTCTTTCCTACTTATTTTTCTTTTCATGAAGAGGTGACTTCTACATGAGATGGGCTATTGTATTCAGTGACTGGACTCTCACAACTTCAGCATTTGGTGGTGCTTTGCATTTATTTAGTATGTTGAGCCTTCCCAGGGGAGGTGTACCTTAGGACTAGGATGTCTTCTCTTAATATCTTTCCTCCAATCCTGGCATTTGAGTATGCCCAGTCCAAAGCCTGGGGACACAAATTGAGGTCTGTATTAGTAAGGGTACTCCAGAGAAACAGAACCAATAGGACACACACACACACACACACACATACATATGCTGTAGGTACATTCTACATCTATCCATCTATCTATCGAGAGGTTTATTTGGAAGAATTGGTTCATGTGATTGTGGCAGCTGGCAAGTCCAAAATCTGCAGAGTCGGCCAGCAGGCTAGACACCCAGGGAAGAGTTGATGTTGCAGCTCAGATCTAAAGGTAGTCTCTTCCCTCTTCCTCAGAGAGGTCAGTCTTTCTTCTATTATAGTCTTCATCTGATTGGATGAGGCCCATGTACCATGTGGTCTGCTTTACTCAGAGTCTACTGATTTAAAGATTGATGTCATCTAAAAAAAATTGAGATCCATCTAGAATCATGTTTGACCAAATATCTAGATACCATGGTCTAGCCAAATTGGCATATAAAATTAACCGTTACAAGATCTAAGGTTTAAATTACCCTAGAATTTGGGGAAACAGGGAGGAGTGGTGGAAATAGGAGACTTGAGAGCTAGACCTTGGTCTGCTGCTGACTGTCATCATGACTTTGTCTCTCGGTGACTATTTTCACCTCTGGATAAAAGGGGAAATATACACTCTTTAAGAGAATTTAGAAAGTGGCTATTTCATCATGCCAATGACTTTAAAATGAAGAAAGAAATGAGTTAAGTGAAACGTCACAAAGCTGATGGGTTAGTGAGAGGAAGATGGGTGATGACTGCTCTCTCTTGAGTTCTTACTATGTTCTAGAAGCTCTGTTAGACATTTTATATATATAATTACATTTAATCCTCCCAACGATCCTGCGCACATTTACAGAGGAGGAAACCAAGGGTAGGAAATGTGAAAGGAGTAACTCAAAACCGCACAGTGCAGAGTTAACATTGGAACTCGAGTAGACTTTCTCACTTGCACTAGGCAATATGGTCAATTAATGTCCATCTGTTTCTTGGTTCTCTGAGCAAAGTTCTGCAATGCGACAGAACTGACAAAATGAGATATGAGCCAAACCTAGGACTTCCAGGCTGGACGGTCTTGAGCGAGGTTCCTCTGGCCTAGTGGGCCAGTCTCCAATCAAGTCTAGCCACTGGCTTCAGCCAGGGCCAGATTGCCTGGGGCTCCTTGCCCAGATGCTCCAAAGAGTCACTTTCCAGGCCCAGAGGACTCACGCATCCAGACTCCAAAACTGAGATGCCCATCTTTACTCGCCAAGCAGACCAGAGACAGTACCTGCCGAGCAGTGCAGCAGATAGAGCCAGAGCATCAGAGTCACCATAACCTGAGGCCAGATCCCAGCTCTGCCGTTTCTAAGCTGTGTGACCCTAGAAGATCATTTCGTTTCTCTGAGTCTTGGTAGCCTCGTTTCTAAACAGGAGTTACTGATACTCAGGAGGAATAAATGAGAAAACATAAGGAAATGCCAGGCTCCTTCCCTAGCAGAGAGTTGGCACTCAAGAATTGTGACACAGGCTGACTATGTTTGAAAAAATTAAAGAGGGTGATGAAAGTGATCCTCGAGCCTGAACGCAAACCTGTGTGCACTTCATCAGCAGGACACCCTGGGTGGCTGTGTGGGGGGAGAACAGTGGAGGACAGCGTGAAGGTATAGTTGGGAATCGGTGTAGACATAGCGTGCAGCGCCTGTTCTGCAGCATAGAAGCTGAGGCCTGATGTCTGGAAACCAACACACCCCTCATGCCTTTGCAAAATGACTTAGGGGCCGCCCTCTTTTCTGCTTTCTCCTTTCACCTCTGTATCTTCTCTTCTGTCCTTTCCAAACTCCTTCCCTCCTCTGTTCTGTCTCTCCTGGCCTTCCCACTCCTCTTTACCCCCGTTTCTTGGCCCCTGTACTTTATTAGTGAGCAGCGTTCTTTCTTGCACTCTTCTTTCTCCTCTTTCCATCTCTCTTTTCCTTTCCTCTCATCTCTCTCTGCCTTGGCTTGAAGGCCTGGGCTCCTCTCCTCAGGCCCTGGTGGTTCCTTCCCATTAAGCCTGACGATCCCTCATATGTCAGTTAGAAAGAGGCGGTGTCCCCCTCCGCTGCCTCCTTTCCTGGGCCTGCCGGGATGCTCAGATCAAGCACCATCTGTTGCATTCATCCAGGTGATGGGTGAGCATTTCGCTGCTCTGGGGAGGCAGAGCTCAGCAGGTCCCAGAAGGTAACGTGGCTTGTTTGTACAGCTTGATATATTGATATTGATAGAGTCGCCGCATGGGGTTGGGAGGGCTCTGGCATGGGAGGCATGGTACGCAGGGTGAAATCGGCCATGGAGAGGATTGCACAAGCACTCCCCTCTCCAAGCCTGTTGGGGCTCTTGGCACTGTCACCAAGACAAGAACAGCCAAACAGATGGATGGGATTTGCTGCGGTGGGGATCAGAAACCCTTGCAGCTCAGGGGAGCAAACCCTCTGTCTCTGTGTGCCTTCCTCTCCCCCCAGCCAGCCAACTCTGTGTCATCTGAAAAGAAACAGAAATAACAAAATGGAAAGAGGCTGACCTTTAGGAATTGCTGAATGTCAGAGCCATGAAAAAAAAAAGAGAGATGGGGATGCTGTATCAGTCAAGGGCCCAGCTGGGCAAAGAAGGCATCCTCAAATGGGAATTTGAAAGAGAATTCAATGAAGTGACTATTTATAGAGGCATAGGCAGAGTGAAGAGAATCAACATCGGATATCAAGGTACCAGGGACAAGAGATTCCAGGAAGCCACCCCTGGCTCCTAGAACTATAGGGGCAGGGAGAGAATATGGTTTTACTGGGCCTTGCAAGAACTGTGACTGTGGAAAGGGGGCCCCTGGCTGAAGCTGTAATTGCTGAGGGTCCCAGTCTCTATCAAAAACATGGTACAGAAGAAACAGGAAAGGAGCAAGGGAAGAAATGCCTCCTATTTCCTCCCTCTCCTGCTAGACCATTCCACTGGCCGCACCCACCTAGCAGCCAGATAACAAGGAGCCAGGTGAGATAGCCCAAAGGGGTCTGCCTCCAAGACATGGGCTTGCGCAGAATGAGCCTGGGGTGTGGATGGACCTGGGAGGACGTGGGGAGAGCAACCAGTCGGGAATGGATGCGTGTTCTGTTGCCTACACCGTGCCAGCATCAGAGCTCATGTTCTTCACCGTCGCACATACTCCCCTCCTGCCTCTTCCAAGGAATGTATGGGTTCCTCTCTACCCAGCATCTCCACTTCTGTGTCTCAAAGACACCATACAGTTTTCATATCTAAAACCAAACTCATGTTCACTCCTCTCAAACATGGTCTCTTATGGAGTTCCTCCTCTCGTGGAGGAACTGTCATTCCCTACCCGTGCAAGCCAAAAGACCAGCAGTCATCCTCAATGCCTCTCTCCCTTATCAATCAGTCTCCACCTTCGGAGGGCATTTTACCTACAAAATAGCTCTCAAATTTGCCTACTTCTCTGTCTTTAGTACTCTGCTACTTGACCCTACTCTCTCCACTACTTTATATGCTTCTCAGTCTCTTCCTTGGCTCCCCTGCTCCAGGCTACCAGGACTTATGTACTACTGTGCTGTCTTCCTGGTAGGTCTTCTGACTTTCATTCCTGTCCTTCTCCAATGAAATCTTCTGTCTCCTGCCAGAGTGATCAGCAATCTTCCCTAAATGCACATCAGATCACATCACTCTCCAATCTAAAACCTTCAGTATGTTCCACCCTTAACTCACCCCAAAGGGTGAGGGTTAGATTTAGGGTTAGGGTTAGGGCTCTCTGGTTCTTCTCCAGCATCATCTCACATTGCTTGCCTTCAGTGATTCAGCCCCAGTGGACGATTGCAGCCCCTTCCATGTTCCTTCTCCCCAAGAGGTCTTTGCTTAGACTGTTCCCTCTGCCTCTTTTGCCATTCTCACCTCACCCCCTCAACACTCACTACTTCCTCCTCACCTGATTAACCGTACTCTTCAGACCTTGGTCACACTGCTCACTTCCTTGAAGCAAGTTTCCATGATTTTCCTGGACTAGGCCATAGTCTTCTATTATAGCCTCTCATATCATCCTTCACCTCTACTTTATCGTACATATCATGTGGAAATTTTACATTTAGATGTTAATTATGATCTAGTATTGATCTTCCTGTCTATATGGTAAGCATCATGAGAGGCTTTTGTTTGTTTTCTCACCCCTGTATCTTGTTATGGACTGAATGTTTGTGTCCCCCCAAATGTCATGTTTTGAAGCCCTAACTACCAGTGTGGCTGTGTTTTAGTCTTCTTGGGCTACTGTAACAAAATAGAGGTTCATCCTCTTCCTAATCCAAAATCCAAAGTGCTCTACCCTTTGAGTGTCATGTTGGTGCTCAAAAATTTTCAGATTTTGGAGCATTTCGGATTTTGGATTTTTGGATTAAGGATGCTAAACCTTTACTGCAGAATAAGGTGGCTTAAACAGCAGAAATTTATTTTCTCACAATTCTGGAGGCAGAAAGTTCAAGGTCAAGGTGCAAGTATGGTGGAGTTCTGGTGAGGGCCCTCTCCCTGGCTTGCAGACACGATTGTCATGCTGTGTGCTTACATGGCCTCTCCTCAGTGTGTGTGCACGGAGAGAGAGTGATCTCTCACTCTTTCTGGAAGGCCACTGAGCCTATTGAATTAGGATCCCACCCTTATGACCTCATTTACCTTAATTACCTACTAAAGGCCCCATCTGTAAATACAGTCATTTTGGGAGTTGGGGCTTCAACATAAGAATTGGTGAGCAGGGGGTACAATTTAGTCCAGAGCAGACTGTCTCTAGGGTTTTTAGGGGGTAACTAAGATGAAACGAGGTCATAAGAAGGCGCTCTAATCAGATTGAACTGTGGCCTTATAAGAAGAGGAAGTCAGTCTCTCTCTCTCCCCCTCCTCTCCCTCCTCCCCCTCTCTCCCTCCTTTCCCTCCCCCCTCCTCTCTCCCTCCCTTCCTCCCTCCCTCCCTCCCTCTCCACATGGTTCATTTGTGTTGTCATGTGTTTCTTTCTTAGCAATCATAGATTCCCCTGTGTCCCTGAAGATGGGACTTCTCGCAGAACCCAATACCAAACAGCCTCTAGGTATGACTTACCCTGTAGACAAATGTCTGTAGCTTTCTTGGGAAAACAGGTGCCTCTTAGCAATGGGTGTTGGGATGTTTTGGAGCCTTCTTTGTCCAGTCTGATGAAACCCCTTCAAAGGAACAGAAATCTTTGGTGCATCCCATCTCTTGTCATCAGACAGCAGGTAGTTCAAACCAAAGAAGAAATTTCCTAGTCTCTAGAGACATAGATGGAGGGAGGGTTGAGTTTGAAGATTTCAAAGTCAGGGCTTTCTTTGGGAATTTCTCAGAACAAAAGCACTGAGGCCATTCAGCGATTTTCTCTTTCTTCTTTCTGGTTTCCTCTCCTTGCCTTTTATCTTGCCTCTTTCCTTCTGGCTCAAGCTTTTCTATTTTTTCCCCCCTTTTTCTCTCTGCCCTGTGACCTCACTCCCTCCATTTACTAGAACTTTCTACCAGTCTCAATTTTGAAACTTTGTGGAAATGTGGTTACTTACAGATCATTGGAGGGTATAGTTTGCAAATGGAGCATTAGAATAGGGTTAGGAGGCTTGATTCTGCCACTTGCTAGCTCAGACCAAGTCACGTATCTTGTTTCAGGGCCTCAACTTACCCTCAATGCAGAGTAAAATGGAATATGGTGTTAAGTGATCTATATATCCACAGTTCTGTAGTTTTATCTTCTAACACATTGTGTGACCTTCATTGCTACCACCCTGGCTCAGGCTCCCCATGCCACTGGCTGGCTACTGCAAAAGCCTCAGCACTGGCCTCCTTCCCTGCCTCAGTTTACATTCTACATGCTCTCATTAGTAATTATTTTCAAAATGACTTTGTTCGAACATGTCAGTTTCCTGTTTGAAACATTTCAGTGATAACCTTTTGTCATTAGGATAAAATTTGCACTCCTAAATGTGGTTTACAGGATATCCTTATCTCTCCAGACTTATCTCCTGCAGCCCCTCTTCATAAAGTCCCTTGCAGCCACCTTGAACTACTTTTCATTGCTTGAGCACTGTTACCCTTCTGGCTTCAGATCATTACTCTTGTAGGACACTGTCTCTCCAAGCCCAGCCTGATTCTGCCTTCTTTGCTAATTCCTACTCATCCTTAAGATCTCAGCCTAGACAGTGCCTCCTCCTGGAAGCCTGCCTTGACTCCTAGGATGGGAGCGATGACCCTTTTGGGTACTCCTCAGGAATTCTGTACTCTCCTATCACAGAAATATTGCACAGTGTTGAAATTGTCTAGATATGTGTCCTGCTAAAGTACGAATTACTTGAATAATGGCTTGCATCTGACTTTTCACCACCATATCTCAAGGGCCTAGAGTAGTGCCTGGAACATAATAGGTGTTGAATAAATAAATGAGTAAGCCAGTGATACATCTGTGCTTAGCCAGTGGTTTGTGATTCTATATTTTTAATGGGTCATGGAGGGAGTTTCAGGGACTCAGGGTGGCCAGGCCCAGTCCTCCAGGGGCTGAGCAGGGGCCAAGCCCTAACCTCAGCCCTGTTGCCACCCTGTAGCAGCAGCTGAGGCGACGCAGGAGACAGTGGAGTCCCTGATGCAGAAGTTCAAGGAGAGTTTCCGCGCTAACACGCCCATCGAAATCGGTCAGCTGCAGCCAGCCCCGCGCAGTGCGTCAGCAGGGAAGCGGAAGCGGAGGAGCAAGTCTCGAGGTAGGACCTCTTGCCAGGAAGTCAGCGGGCTGTCCCCAGGTTCCACAGTTGCTGGGGAGAGCTGTGCCCTCCTCCCTTGTCCCCCTGTGCTCTTAGAACTCATGCCACTGTCTCTCTGATAAATCCTCTTGGAGATGGCAAACCTGTGCTCCCTGCATCCAGAGGTAACCTCTCTGAGCCCCAGCTGCCTCGTCTGAGAGCGGGAATGGATTCTCCAAATTTTAAAGTGATTGAGAAGATTAGCGACAATATATGGGATGTGTCTAGCACTAGGACCTGCACACAGTAGATGTCCTTTAAAATGATAGCTGGTGTTACTCCAGAGAGTGCAAAAGAGACAGAATGTCCTAATGGAAGACATCCGCAGGCTGGGGGCCAGGAACAGGGGTTTGAGGCCACTTTTTGGTAGGCTGAATAATATAGCAGTCAAGAGGAGGAGTATTGTAAATTAGTTAGAATTGCTTTGAAATGTAGGTTCTGCTGCTAACTAACTATGTCACCCAGGGCAAATCGGTCTACTACTTCAAGACACTCCTGTCTTATAGGGTTGTTACGATATCTTAGCACAGCACCCAGCCCAGCATTCAGTGAGAGCAGATCTTTCTTTCCTGATTCTTTTCCTCTTCCCTCCTTACCTTTCTCTCTTCCCACATCAATAACATCACCATAATCATCATCCTCATCTTCATCACCATCCTCAACTTTATCATCATCTTTCTCTTCTTCATCATCTTCATCGTTATCATCATCTTCTTCTACATCTTCTTCATCATCCTCATCTTCATCACCATCTTCATCATCATCTCATAATCTTCTTTAATATCTTCTTCATCATCTTCACCATCATGATCTTCTTCATCATGATTTTCTCTTCTTCATCATCTTTTTTATTATCTTCATCTTCATCATCACCGTCTTCCCCTGACCATCTGTGTGACTTTGTATATAAGAGGAACCCACTTGTCATGGCTGATTTCCAAACCTGATCTCTTTGTTTTCAGTCCACCCAGTATTCTCCAGCTGGCCACTCCTCTTCTTGCCTCTCACTTCTCCATTTCCTATAACTTGGCTCTGATCATGTCATTACCCTTCTCCCCAGCTTCAGTACTTAGCACCTTCAGACATGTCCACGATATGAACATGACACGCGAAGCCACACAGAGCTCTGATCTCCACTTTCTCTTATAAATACATGCGCTCTGTCCTCCCATGTTCCTTCCTGTGCCATTCTCTCCAGATTTAACCCCCTCTCTGGCCTCTAAGATAATCATTGCCACCTATTGACACTAAACTTATTCCAGGCAGCAGGCTAAATTATACATATATATACACATATATATAAACATATATATATGTGTGTGTGTGTATATATATATATCTCATTTGATATATCATTTGATATATCTCATCTGATCCTCACAGCCACCGTCCGAAGCAGATACCATGGTGATTTCCATTTTGCGGATGGTCTCACTAAGGCACAGATTGCTACGGTACCTGGCCCAAGGGGCCCTCCAGTAAATGGTGAAGCCAAGGAGAACCCAGCTGTGGGTTTAACTTAACCACTGTGTTCTACACTGGTGAAATCTTCCCTATCTTTCCAAGCTCAACAAGAACGACACATTTCCATGAAGACGTCACTGATTGTCACAGTCACAATTCGCTCTGAATTCTCCCAGCTTTTCTTTATACATGTGTTAAGCCCTGGTTTCATTTTTGTGTAATATAATTTGTTTTTGTCTAGCTCTTTCCTTAGCTAGACAGAGAATTCTTTGAATGTAGGGATTGTCTTATTGTTTGAATCATCTTTACATTTCTGGACCTAAATCAGTACCTGACACATAGGAGATGCTTACTGTTTAGTGAGAGGATGTCTAGGTCTGAATTCTGTGAAATCCTGAATCCTGTAAAAAGGCGAGATCTGCATGTTAAGCTAAGGTCATAAATTGAGGCAGAAGAAAATGGTGGAGTTCTTTTATCAAACTTGCGTGGTAAACCCCAGGTTTGAACCATTGTATGGTGATAAATAGTAGGGTCCTGGAAGTCAGAAAGGGTTGAGTGCTAATCCCAGCTTATTCAGTTTCAACTTGCATGGCTTTGGAGGAGTCATTGGCTCTCTCTGAGCCTCAGTTTCCTGTTTCATAAAATGAGGGTTCCAGTCCCCCAGAAGATTGCTGTGAGCATCTGATGAAATGATGAATGTAGATCACCTTGGAGATGTCAGATAGCATATATCAGGGACTGAATAAATGCTATCTTATGTTTGTTCTGGTTTAGGCATTCAGAGTTCCTCAAAACTCCACTCAGCCTTATCTATTCATCTTTATTCCTTCACCATTCACCAAGAACTCCCCTCCTGCATTCTCCCTATGCATCCACACCACATAAACACACTTGACTCCAAGTCCATAACCTCCCCTCTCTTTATTACTTACCTGATTTCATTTTCTTAGCATCATATCCTAAGCATTCTTTATGTCACTGAATTTTTCAAAAATATCCCTTTTATGCACCATAATTGTCTTAACCAAGCCCCCACTCTTAGATATTTGGGCTGTTTTTAATATTCCATCATCACAAACAATGCCACATAGAAGCCTTTTGTTTTTAGTTTTGATTTTTGTGTAAGACTTGACCTTTACTTACAAATCTGTCTGTCTCTCCCTCTTAGAGCAGAATTTCAAAGTTAGAGTGTTAATGAAAATCTGTTTCAGGTTATGCTAATTTATAATCAGATGGGGTCTTGGAGAACTATGCACAAAGACATTCATTTGTGTCTCTTCAATGCATATTGAATCTTTCCTCCCTTTCATTGTTACCATAATGACCCCTGTCATTTCTTACTGTTTCCTTTCAACTGTACCCTCCTTGAGATTCAGTCTCCCCAAAGCAGCAAAGTAATCTTTGTAGAAAGATAACCCAGATAAGGTCACTGCCTTGCCTAAAATCCTTTGATGGTTTCCTGTTATTCTTAGGGTACAATCCAAACTCGACACCATGGCGTGTAGATGTTGAATGATCTGGGTCTGACTCCTGCCTTCTTTCCTAATGTCATTTTCTCTGCATTTGCTTATGCTACAACCAAACTGTCTTCATGTTTCGGGAACACAACCAACATTTCCTTCTTTTGCATCTGACAACTTGCTTTTCCTTCTCCTTGCCATGCCTCTCTCTGGCTCCCGCTGCTGTCCGAGCTGGCCCTTTCTCACCTACGCCTCTCAGCTCCTCAGAATCGTCTTCTGTGACTACCCAATCTAACGTTTGGTTCCTTTTAGCCCTGACCTGCTTCTGTTGTTTACATCACTCTTTCTGTACTTCTTCCATAGTAGTAATTTACTCTAAATTTTTTATTTCTTTGCTTGCTTTCTATCCTTCTCTCTAAAGTATGAGCTTCATATTTATAAATCTAATAAAAGAAAGTGCTTAATAAATATTTGTTGAATAAGTGAGTATATTAACATGAAAGATTACTGGAAAGTGGCTCAGTTTTATGACTTTCAAATGGATGGTGTACGAGGAATCTGTGATGAACCAAAGCCTCCTGGTACCAACCTCCGGAGAATCCTGTTTCCCCCATAGACAAACTCACTGACATGTAATGCAATAAATGTGCTCAAGTGGATGCTGTTAAAGCAATTTCCCAAACAGCTTAGTAGCACTGTGCTTGTAATTTTGCTGGTACCGTTGGATAAGATTTTTGCGGAAGAGGAATAACGATAATACATGTCAGCCCTGCACTTCCAAACTTGTTCACCACAGCCTATCAAGATCTTCTTAGACAAGAGAACTCTGTGGTCAAAATAAGTTTAGGAAATTCTGCACACGCCCTCTTCCTCTTGAAGATTCCTGAATGGAACGTAGTCTGTTAAAGACTGTGAGAAGTCCTGCAGTACAGAAAGCTGGGCTGCTTTGTTTAACTTGATGTCTTGGTAGTCTCTTGACCACAGACTCTGTTTTCCTCCTGGAACATGTATTAACGTCTTGTGGAACAGAAGCAGCTATGGTGACATAATCTGGGAAAAGGTCCGTTAGCCACACTGACCGTCAGAATCACATATATGATGGTCTGAACCTCCTGTCGTTCGCTATTTGTGCCCTCCTCCTGCCAGTAAGGTGGTCATGGGATATCTGGCCCAGAGTGGGAGCCCTGGCTTCTTTCTGCTTCATTAGACTCCACACGCAGTCCATGTGCCCAGTGGTCTCCAGCAGATGGGATGGGTAATTGAGAACCAGCGCCATGGAGTTAAGCACATGGTTAAAAGCAGCTCCACTGTGGCTGCTATGGCTATGGCTTCCTCCTGGGAGGCCTGGTGGATGCTGAAGCGCATCATCCTTAGCCAGACACCAGACGGCTAGTCGGGGACTTAATTACTGCCTTCCTGTTTGTGACAGGGTTTTATGAGACGGCTGCTAAGGAGCCACTCCCCAACGTCGCACAGGCAGTATAAAGGAGGTGTTGGCATTCAGATAAATCAGGGGAGGAATCTTTTGGATGTGAGGAAGAGCTTCCTGAGGCTCGTGCAGTTTCAGGTAGTGGTTCTTAAAAGCAGAACTTTGTATTGGAAATTTAATTCCACCAGTGGCTAACTGAACAATCTTAAACAAATGAACAGAGCTATGCATAGCCTCAGTTTCCTTTTCTGTAAAACAGTGCTAATCATACCAATATCCCACATGGGTTGTGAAATGATACCCGCGACATGCTTGGCCCAGCACCCGGCACGTGGTCAACCCTCAATAAAGAGTAGCGAGTATTAGCACTGCCATTGAGGTCCTGCTCCTTGGGCTTCCAGAGTCTCGCAAATCCATCCCCTACTTCCTGGACCATTGCCTCTGACTTGGTTGAGATTTCATTACTCCTCACCCGGATTCCTGCAGCGGCTTCTTCATCCAGCCTTGTCACCCATGAATCCGTCTTCCACACTGGCAACTGGGGTGATCTTTTGAAAACACAGTAAATCTGGCCATTTCACTGCCCTGCCTGGAACATTTTCCTGATAGTCTATTACTTGCACTCTGGGGGCTTCTCAGGCTTTCAAAGTGAAGTCTTCAAAGTGAACACATTCCCCAGTGGGTCTGCAGCTGTGCTCCAAAAACGTCAGTCATAAGGCCCACATTCCAGGTTCCATCTTAAAAAAAAATCCATGTCATTCTATTTCATAAAATATGCATGCTTATTTTAGTTTATGTTGTATTATTGGCCAGTTAATTAATTTAACATTTGCTCAAGTCTTCAGTTCATACTGACGTGCCAGGAAGAACCGTGATTAAGCACGTTATAAGAGGATGATGATGGTACCATCTTCAAAGGATCCATAGGATGGACTGAGAGAGTGCCTGTGAAACACTTAGCGCAGAGCCAGGCACACAGTGCACACTGAACATACGTGCTCTATTATCTTACTATTCTCGTTACTCATTTTTGTCAGGATTATTATGCCGTAGGAATACATATAACTAGTTTTAGAAGCAAGAGCCTGTAGAGTGAAGGGCATACTGTTTAACGGGATTAAAAGATTGCTGTCATCTGCTACACAAGGCTCCTCCCTATCCTGGACTCCACCCTTCCTCTGGCCACCCCTGAGTCCCAAGCCACTGTATTCTGCAGCCTCCAGAACACAGACCATTTCTCTTTGCCTCACCATGCCTTGCTTTGTAAGCCCTGCCTGAAAGGCCCTCCCCTCCTTCACCTCTCTCTCCAGGCGGTAAATTGCTGCTCATCTTCAAAATCCAGCCTCAGAGTGTTCTCCATGAAGCACTTCCTCAGCCCCTACCCCAGCTGAGTGAGACACTCTTTTCTCTGGGCACCCAGTGCTATTCTTATTCCAGCCCCGATCACAGTGCATCGTAAATACATGTGGACACATCTCTCACCTTCTTCAATACTCACAATCCTGTGATGGAAAGAACAATATTTTATGTCTGTCTGTAGCCCACATGGCTAACAAAGAACTGGTGTAGGATAGTAACTGGCTGAGTGGGAGAATATATGGATGGATAGATGGACAGATGGATAAAAAGAGGTAGCTGGGAGCTCCACAGAATGCAAGGGGTTAAGGAGATGCAGCGCAACCCACTATCTAATGAACATTTGTTGTGTTTTAGGCACTGTGCTCATCACACATACTATCTCATTTAAAAACTCTCAGTAACCTCATTAGGTAAACACTATAATTATTCTTGTTCAACAAGGGAATAAACTCAGGCTTACACAGTTTAAGGGACTTGTTCCAAGTTTACTCAACTAGTACTTTGTGGAGCTGTGGACTCAGAGCCCAGATCATCTGAATTCAGAGCCCACATTTAAATTCCCAGTTGACTTGAGTTCTACTCATAGCTACCGTGATTAAGCTTTTTGAGCTATGAAATTATACCAACTTAGTCTAGATACTAAAAGGAAGCAGATGTAGCTTCTCTTGCACTGGCAATGCACTGTGTCATCAGTGCTGCTGTGGAGGTGCTCAGGAGCTACAAGGTTCTAGAAGGTGAGGCATCTCCCTGTCTGAGATGACAAAGAGTCAGGACTGCCCCTTTGCTTCTGTCTGGCCCCAGGGGGCCAGTCCCATGTCCCCAGGAGCCTGCAGTATTATGTCACTGGACAGTGCCCTGTGCATTTTTTAAGGCATCTGCTCACTTTTTGATATGCCATGCATATATAGCATGCGCCACCCAGACTTCTGTCCAATAGCACCTCATCATGTATTGAAGGAAGCGGGGCGTTAGACATTTGTACCACAATGAATACATGAAGGTGGTGTGGGCTGCCTTGTGGTGTTTACTAAACTGGGAGAATAATTAGGCTTCCCAGAGGGAGTAATCCTTAAATAATGCATTGGTATTAACGAGAGAGAGAGGTTGGGAAGACACTGCTGGTAGAAGAAATAAAATATGCAAAGGTGCATGGGGATCAAGCTGTGCAGGGCATCATGGGAATATCTGGAAGAAAATGTGAGCCAGCCAGATGCTGGGAAGCACCAAATCCTCTATCAGAATTGGACCCTGGATTTTGCTCCCAAGTTTCTCCACTGCATCCTCACACTGGGGAGGAGAAGCCAATCCTGATTCTTGTATCCTTCCTGATTGACCAGCTGCAATGTGTCCTTTTGCTGTGGGACACTGTCCTGGGATGCAAGCTTATGTCTATATATATAGTTTCCTTTTCACTAGTAACTGGCTGTGAATTAGTCACTTAGTTAGAAGAAAATAGTCAGAAACGTTAATGGCTTTAAATTAGTTGCCTTAATGGGTCGTTGCTCTGCTTAAATGCTGAACAGGCAGCCCCAGGACCAATCTATGTTTCTTTGGTCCCCGTCTTTGTTCCCCCAACCCTTTACCCGCCTGCAGCCTTCCCTTCCTACCAAGGACTTGGGAACGGGGTTCACTGCCCCTTTGCCAAAGGAAGTTTTGACGTTGCTTCACCAAAGTGAAGTTCAAACACTGCATCATCAAAATGAAGTTCAACTTAAACCATGAGATGTTACAAAGGTTAGGAGGACCGGATAGACCTCCGCTACCTAGAGACAAGCCCCGAGTCTGTGATGAAATAACGTCTCTTTTTTCTACCTGTGTGCCCTCTCTCTGGCTTGATTTTCTTCCTCCTCCCCATTGCCAATACCTGAAGTCTACCTTTCCTTTAAAACAGAACCCTAAATCCATTTTCTCCTTGAAGCTTTTGCAATTTTTTTCTGAATGTAAGTCACACAACGTTCCCTCTAAGCTTTGATAACCTCTTAGCTATCTTCCTGGAGATATTTGTCATTCATTCTCTTTTATTCGAGTAATTTATGGCCACTTCTCATCTTCTCCTTAATTAATCTCCCCAAGTGCAGCAGCTATTTCCAGGCCATGCCTGTGTTCCCATTGGCTAGCCTACTTCCTGACAAATAGCAGATGCTCAATTAATGTTTGATGAAGTAATGGATGATTATTCAAACTAGCTGCATCATCTTGGACAAAACCTTCCACTCTCAAGGCCTCAATGTCCCCGTCTAAGAGGCTGTGTGGCTTTGTGGCAATGTGCTCACGTTCTGGAGTCAGGCAGATGTGGATTCATGTCCCAGCTCTGCCACTGACTTGCTAAACTTTGGAAATGACTTACGCACTAAATCTCCATTACTTAATCTGTAAATCGTCCCATCAGCCACCTCATAGGGAGGCTGGGAGGATTAGAGTTAATGTATGTAAAGTGCTCAGCAGGCTGTACTGAACATGGTAAGTACCTAATAAATCTTTATTGTTGTTAATTTGGAAAGCAAAGGCAATGGGCTCTTTCCACAGGTCTCCTCCAACTCAAATAGCCTTCGATAATACATATGATTGGGAAGCATTATTGTGCAGGCAAACGTCTAGAATTTGGAGTCAGAAACCTTTGATTAGGACCCCAACCCTGCCTTAAATGCAGTGGGTCCTCGGGGAAACTGCTTAATATCCACAGGATTCCATCCCCAGCACCTGGGGATGTGATTATACCTACCATTCTTTTCGTCCTTGGCTGCTGTGAGAATGTACTGGAGTGCTTATGGAAATGCACCTTTAAAGCGTGCTGTAGATTAGCCTCATCCTAAAATCAGAGCTCTGGTACCTTCAAAGGCAAGGAACAGGATACATCTTTATTTGGGAAGCCTTTACTCTATGTCTCTGACTTTCCCTCTCTTGACCGCAGGCCCCTCCTAAGAGGTGCAGCCTGGGACAGCACCACCACCAACCCAGTGACCTCCAGGTTGTGTTGCACTGAGGCAGAGAGAGCTGATCTGTAGTCAGAGCACGTGGCTGCCTCCATAAATCATTGCCGATGTGTCTTTCAGAGAAGTTTGTATTACTGAAAGTGTATGTCTCCTCTAGGCGGTTTTCCTTGTCCGTCTGAAATATGTCTGGAGGCTCTCAGTTGATTCTGTCTGGCTTGGAGGATGGAGAGGCACCTGCAAGTGGCCTTAGCAGAAGGCTCCACACCAGGTCCTGGCGAGGCCTGGGGACACAACTCTAGAATATTGCTTTCATTAGAATGCTACAGTGCTACCCTAGTGTTGTTGCATAACAAAACACCCTGAAACTTAATGAACTAAAACAGCAACGATTTATTTAGCCTTAATTCAAATTGAACATTTGGGCTTCACTCAGCTGGGTTGGTCTGGTCTGGGCGGGGCAGGCTCAGCTGACCTTGGTGGTGCACCTGTGGTCACCTGGCTATCCCAGGCTGGCTCACATGCTGGAGGGTTCCACAGACAGCAAGAATGGGAGCTGCAAGGCGTTTTGAGGATTGAGCTTGAAGGCACATGTCATCTCTTCTGCTTCATTCTGGTGGTCAAAGCAAGTTTCTTCGTCAGTCAGAGACAGAAATGAATTTCGAGGTTGTCTGATCCAACCTGCTTGTAGATATGGGAAATGATGTGAGTGGAGACTCATCAGTATCACACAGAGAAACCAGAAGACCCGGCAGTGGAATTAAAGTCCTCTAATTTGCACAATCATCCTTTTTTATACCATTTAAGAATGTAAAATCATGTAGGCCATGTTACCTACACTAGGGCTGACTGTTGGAGAATTTCAACAAAATACTTCCTCGGAAGTTGACAACTCCTGCTCTTTTCTAATTCAACTGAATTCAAATGGGTAGATCACTTAGGAAATTGCAAAGAGAAACTTTGCATTTTCCCACGTTTGAGACAGGCATGGTTAAACATACTGAGGATGTCGGGTAGATTGCCTGAGCCATTAGCAGGAGTTTTCAAGCTGTGCTCCAAATAGGCGCTTGGGGAAAGGGGGTGAGGGTGTTGTGACTGAATGGGTAGGGCTCTTTTATCAAGCTCCTGTTCCATATTTGTATATTGGGCTTCACTATTTTGGGGGAAACTCTTAAATCTAAAATATGTGCTGTCCAGAAATTATCCAGCTATTGTTAATATAACAAGAATATATTACCTGGCTGGATACTTTCTGGACAGCCCTCATATATGTGTGTGTATGTGTGCATGTATTTGTGTATGTCTATATATATTTTTTAAATGGTGATATAACAAAATCTCCCATTCCTATATGGTAAAAAAGCAGGCAAGGTGTGTAGTAAACTTTCAGCAGCATGGTGTAAAAAGCTGATGTGGGCCTTGTTCCTGTTCCCCACACACACACACACCCACACAGAGTAAATGTTGGACAAAATATCACTTTTTCAGTAATGCAAGTTCATCTTAAAAATAAAGGGAGGAAACCCCTCAGATGTAAGAAATGCAAAGCCAGGCTATGAGCTCAGCAGCTGATGTTATGGTGACCACAGGTGGGGGTAAGGTGGGGTGGGGTACTACAAGTAGAGAGAAAGCATGAACACAGAAATAATAGAATATAAGGTGACAGGGATAAACCCAAAAGCATCAGAAATCACAGTAAATGTAATTTGCATATTAAAATTCAAAGATAGATTACATTTTAAAAATCCAGTTATATACTGTTTACCAGAGAGGCTCCTAAAATATAAAGACACAAAGTTTGACAGTGAAGAGAAAGGAAAGATATATATTAGACAAATACTATCAAATGATAGTATTACATTTCTCTTATCTCTCTTATTTCTCATATCTCTTAAATATACGGCAAAATAAACTTTATAACAACAACAAGGAGAAAAAAATCCTTAGGGATAAAGAGTTTCATTAATTAATCATCAAAAGAACCATTTACCAGGAGGGAAATGAAATTTGTACTTATATACAGTAATAACACAGCTTTAAGATATATAAGGAAAAAAATTGAGAGAAGTATAGGACATACTGATTAATATGCAGTTAAGTGGGTGACACTTTGCAGAATCTTTTTATTAGATTAAGTAGGCAAAATAATAATACAAATATGGAAAAATTTAACTATACTATTAAAAATATAATCAAATGGATGTATACAAAATTGTGCTTCCAAGAATCAGAGGTTAAAGATTTTTCTTAAGAAGCAAGAAATCCTCTTTATGGGTCTTGACATCTTATGACCTCAGTTTTCTGGCATTGATCCAATTTCTTGACTTTTTTTTTTTAATTTTCAGTGATTACCCTTTGCAACATTTATGACTAAATGTAGTTTAATTTTTATCTGTCTGGAAGACATGCATTCCAAATCAGGTTTGGGAATAGGGAGAAGCAATCTATGTGCATTAATTTTTAAATAATTTTAAATAATTATTTTATTATTTTTTGAGGGGGAATAAGGTGGGTACAGGGGAGGTTGTGGTTTAAGATAAGACTTCCAGAAAAATGATCAGTGTCAAAGCAAAGTAGTGGTATTTGGTTTCAGTTCATATTTCTCGTAATTCTGCTTCAATCCATGGAAACAGTATATTTAGCCAGGGTATCTTCTGTAAAGATAAAGACCCTTGTCCATATCGCCTGTGTATGATCTAGTTGTGAAGATCTGCGGGAACAGCTGTGACACCGACTTCTTTCTCTTCCTAGGTCTGTGTCGGCCTTGTTACTTTACCAAGGGAGTTTGCTGAGAAAGATCGGTGCTATGACATTAGTAGCAACCTCCATCGATTCTAAGATGGGAAAGGGTCCCAAAGAAGTCATTTTGGTTTCAGGCAGGACTATGTAGAAATAAGTAGGTAATTACACTGATAATTACAGCAGCCCAGAATGGCCAGGATCTCTGGTAGACTCTCTGGTGTCATTCTTAGATCAGCGTCTGCAGTCCCAGCAAAGCCACAGAAGTCAGAGTCCGAGCAGTCATCCCTGCCGTAGGATAAGACTCTGGAAACTGCTAAGTCAGCTGCAGCTAATTCCCCATTTCCTGGATTCTAGCCCCTCCTGCTCCTTCTGTCGAAGCTCAAGTCCCTGCACCCCACTTTCAACTGAGTGCCTACCAAGTATGAGACTCTGTGCTCAGTCCTGAGACTGCAGTGGAAACTCAGACATACAAGGTCCCCAGCTCTGTGGGCCTCAAGGTATGGAGGAAGGAACAGGCAGTCAGCTATTCACTCACTCATGCATTCAGGTACATGATTACAAATTAAATTATTAAAAGTACGTTGGAATAAATGGCTTTGGAGTTGACCATTGTAGTTGTCTGCCGATGCTGCAGTGAAACTAGTTAGGCTTCCTAATCCTTTGCCTGGACTGGAAATCATCACTCCCTGTGCTTCCTCCAGCAATGGTGAAATTATAGAAGGAATGAATCCTGTCACTGGCGTTGTGATTTGTTTTCATTCTGTTTTCCACTTTGGGATGTATATCTGATGGGACGCAACGATTACTGGCCACTTACTTTGTGCCGGTTACTATTCTAGGTGCTTTCACGTGTATTATTATAAAAAACTCTTCTCTGATGCTTGTTTTGTAAAAGAAATTGATATTCAGAGACATGAAGTCAGTTGCCGAGACTTGCACAGTCAGTCACTGGTGGAGCTTGGACGTAACTTGAGATCTGTCTCCTTCCAATGCCCTGGTCCTTTCTCCTGCATTATAGCTGTGCCTCTTGGCAGTGCCTGCCTCCAGGACTTGCGTTCACATCACCTTTGTGGGGTCTCCGCACACACACAGGCCTCAGAGCTCAGACTGAAATTCGGCAGAAGTGAAGACAGCAACAAAAAAGAGTCCTTTACTGAAAACCCTAATTACCCTGGTGGGATTTTTATTCATTTTCTTGCCTAATTATTATTAAGAATATGCCATCTGTGTAAATTAGGTTTTATGATTTTGTTGTAAACTTCTGTACAATTTAACTTAAAAAAATAACCTTTAATGTCATTCCATGATGGAAAATGTTGGTTTCATGTACAAGGTCTAATTGTCCCCACCACGTGTTAGAAATCCAAATGTAGCTAAACATTAAGGTTAAATGATGATATCACAACTTCCTCAGTTTGCATTTTACATCCAGTTGAAAACACAAACCCCTCGCCTCATTAATCCTTTGCAATTCAGTTTTTCCCTCCCTAAATGAAATGATCCTTTTGGGACACATTTATATCCTTTTAACAGCCGTCTGACAGTTCTGCTGATGGAGTTTGTATCCAACTTTGTTACTGGATAGTGACAACTCGCCCTGACGGATATGTGTACGTAATTATTCTCTTGCAGTTAGATTTAATTAATGCTTACCCTCATCATGATCCTGGAGCTAGCAGGCTCTCTCCATAGGAGCAGTTAATGGCAAAACGATTTCTTTTTTACCAAGAGAGACTCCAAAAGGCTTTGTAAAACTCTTTCTTTTTTAAGATGAAAAAAAAAATCATCTGAGCATATTTCATTTGTTTTCTCTCCATGTTAATGCCACACGTGAACAGATTTGAGGGTACACATAAGGATGGGATTCTTAAACCTAATTTCTGCCTAAGTATCTCTAATATGAGCAGCTCCGACAGACCCACAAAGAAGATGTATATTTTTTAATATCTTGGCTTAGACTTGAGGTGCCCTGGACTCATTTTGTTTATGTCTCTGTACAAAATACGTATGTGTATAGTTTTCCAGCCGTCTCTCCAAATGCCACCCAGAGTTCAGTAATAAATAGCTAGGCGAGACAGGAGATATTAAGAAGAAATGACAGGGGAGACAAAGGGAGTTTGAAGATAAGCTTTGCAAAGAGATTATTAGGAAGTTCGTAATAAGGAGAGGGAGTGTGTATTTAGAAAACCCCATTAGACGGGGATACTTTACGAGTAATCTGTCCCAGTCCATGCTTGTGAAATATTCATGTGCCGTTTAATTTTTATTACCATAATGGAAATGGCGTGTGTTTGTAGAGAGCTTAACAGTTGACAACAATTTTTGCATCCATTATCTCGAGCGATCTCTGCGACGGCCCTGTGAGGCGCGCAGAGAAGCACTGGCGTATGAGTAGACCGGGGCACAGAGAGGTTGAATCACTTGCAACAGTCACACAACTGGAAAGCCAAAGAACCTGGTACTTGGCACAGCTTCCAAAGCAAAATCTGATGCTGTCTACACTAGCTTATGCCGCCTCCCTTGAGGTTTGGAGATGCTTAGAGGGAGGACTTAAGTGAGTGACTCCCAAGGCAGTCCCTCCTGGCCTTCTTTGTCTTGCCAAAGCATCAACAGATCCTCAGCTAAGAGATACCATCTGAGTTGAGAGTCATCCGATGCTACTTATTTTAATGATTGTGTGCAATATTAATGATCATTATTGCCCTGAGTTGTTATGGAAGATTTTATCCAGCAAGATCTCAGAAGCCTCCAATAAAATATGGCCACTTCAGGACAGAAGGGGACACATCCTTTCTCCTGTCACTTCAGACACTGTTTAAAGGCTTTGACCTTGAACCTCTAAGAAGCCTGAAAAAAAATATCTAGAAATTCAGGACTGTGGAGTGGGAGGTGGGTATGTAGAAATCATCCCATAATACAAATGAGAAAACGGAGGCCCAGGAAGGGAAAGCAGTTTCTCCACCGTGAGTTAGTGGCAGATGTGGAGCTGACCCTGGTTTACTGATGCCCAGTTCAGATTTCCGGCCACCATGCCGCAGTGGTTAACCTGAAGCTGGAAGAGGCCTGAGAAATCTCCGTTTTTACAAGCGAGAAACTGAGATTTGGAGAAGAGAAGTGGTTAATCCAAGGTCTTGCATTGACCCATAGGCAGAAATGGAACCGGAATCCTGTTTCCTTAATTCCTGTAAATTCAACTCAACTGATAGCATTTGGGTATATGTTATGTGCCCGGCATTGTGCTGAGCACTGTTGTTACATCAGCCTGCAAAAGCACAGATAGGCACGTTACAGAGATGAGAGGAAAAAATATGGCTTCTCACTCTCATGTGGTGTTGTGGGTAAGAAGGATGTGAAACTTGGGTTCTGTGGCATGCACCTGTCATCCCAGCTACTCGGGAGGCTGAGGCAGGAGGATCACTTGAGCCTAGGAGTTCCCAGCTGCAGTGAGCTATGATGACACCACTGTACTCCAAGCCTGGGCGACAGAGTGAGATCCTGTCTCTTTAAAAAAAAAAACAAAAGAAGACAGAAGAAAAACGTGAAAATAATTCCCAGGAAAGTCCAAGTCCAAATTTAAACAAACTGACCTTGGAGAAGAGGGCTGGAGGTGGGTAGAGAGGAGTCGGGGAGGGGGAGTTACAGCCCCAAATATAGTCTCTTTTCTTTGCTTGCCTTCTGGTGTAATTACCTCTCTGAGTCCCACAAGATGAATACTTGAATTGAAAAGCGAGGGCTAGAGCCAGGAAAAGTACAGTCGCTTACATTCGGCCAGCACTCTACAGTTTAGAAAGCACTAGTGTCCGTTGTCCTTGTATTCTTATTTACCCAGGGCTCACCATGCACCATGCCATTTTTTTCTGTGTTATCTAATTAAGTACTCACAATATGCCTATAATGTAGATATTATTATTATCCCCATTTTATAGGTGAGAAAATTGAGGCTCACAAGGAAGTCCACTTGCCAAATGTTAAATAGCTGGTCAGTGGCAAAGTCTAGATTTGAACCCAGGTCAGTTGAACTCTAAAGCCCAGGCTCTTAACACCCTCATGGAAGCCGGCTGCCAGAGCACAGGGTGCTGGAGACTGGAGTTGGGCCCACAAGGTCTGCCTTTGAGTGCTCATTGCTTTGGGACGGTGATTCTCAAAGGGTGGCCCCTGAACACACAGCATCAGCATCTCCTGGGAACTGGAGAGAACTGTGAATTCTCAGACTCTGCCACTCTTCGGTGGCACCAGGCAATCTGTCCTTTCACAGCTTTCCAGGTGATTCTGACGTGTGATTAAGTGAGAGAGCCACTGCACCAGCAAAGTGTCTCTATCCTTGGTTTCCTTTTAATGGAATCTCAGGGCCAGAGGGACCTTGCAGGTGACCCATTTTAGCCCCTTTTGGAGCTTTGCACTATTCATCTGGTCTCTGTGTTTTGGTGCTGTTCTTTCTGTTTTCCTTGGATGATCAAAGTCAGCTGGAAAGAAGTTGAGGGACTGAATGCTTTGTAAGCAGACTCCAGGGAATGGGGACATATTTTGTGTGGAGCACTGAATTGTGGCATGTGTCTGAACTGCTGAAAGCGAAGAGGGAAGTTCCACCACAGTCTCTGTTTGCCTCTCCCCCAGAAACCCGTCACCAGGGATGGCCACTGCCAAGATGCCTGGTTGCCTTCTTAAAGTCTTTTATGCTGGTGTTGAGCAAGCACGGGAGAGGATCTTGTGGTCTTTCTCTATTGAGTCCCTGACCAGTAAAAGAAGTCATGCATCTGCATATATCTGACCTTGGATCTCTTTTTTTTTTCCCTCCATAAAGTGGATGACCAGGTGCACCCTTCGAAGTTCTGCCTAGTGTGCAGCAGTCGTCCCGTTTTTGGCTTATTTCCTTATACAGAGCCATATTCTTCCCTGTGAAATAAGCTTGGCCTTTCTCCTCCCCACTCCCAGGTGGCTGTAAGTGTAACTTGAGTGAAAGGCAGCAGTATAACAGCGGTGGATGCCATCGGGGCTGGACCGTCTGCTAATGCAGTTTACTTGTGCCCTCTGACTTTTCTTGGATCTAATCCTGGATGTGCCGCTTCCATTTTATGTGAGACTCATTCTCTGACACATAACTCCATGGGTCCAACAGAACCAGCTATGATCTCTCCTGGATCATGGCTGCATGTCCTCTTGATAGGATCTGGTAGCATACTAGGAATTTTCAGGGGAAAGTCCCTCCTGAATACGTAGCTCTCTGCGGCAGATGGCATGACCTTACACCCAAAGCGTGGGCGTCTGCATGGTTGCGTCTCCTGTTGGCACTTGCAATAAGCTTCACACAGTGTTATGACCAATAACTCTTATGCTGCAGAGTCCCCTGGTTCATATGGTGCAAAGGGCCAGGGTTGTTCGGGTCACAGCCTGACTGCTACAGAGGCTTTTCCTGCTCTGTGATCCACTCCGAGTTGGCGGTCTTCCATGTCACTTGGAGAATGGGTCACAGCCGTATTCCCAAGTGTGTCATTTGCTGCCTTCAGAACTCAAAGAGGCCCACCAAGCATTCTGCTTCCTTCCTGGAGGTGTGCAGTATAAGATACAGTGGTTTCTTTTTTATTTTTCAAGAAATGATGTGTCATGCCGTGGACTACTAAACCCTAAAATTTTCGGTTATGCGAACCCCTGATTCTTCATAAGATTTATCTCACACTTTCTGGAGCACATATCTTACCAAACCCTCGGACACACTTTCTCTTTCTTGCTCCTCTGGCCCAGTGAGCATGGCGCGTCGACAGAGTTGACCAGCATGACAATCTGTGTCCAGATGGTCCATGCTTCTTCAGACTGTATGATAACAGAGGACAGGACAGTCAGTAATAGCCCTGGGACAAGACCAGGGATGTGCTGTGGTGCCCAGTCCATGTGAATGTGAACTGCTCTGATCCTCTTTCCAGATGGAGACAGAAAGCATTCATTTCCCAGGCCAGTGGATAGATACTGTATACCCACAGCTGTGTTCACTGCCCGTAGCATCGACACTACATCCGACAGTTTGTCCTATGATTTGAGTTTGTGCTGTCTCACTGCCGCCCTCCTGGACCCATCCAAATTTTGAAGGGACCTGACTGGTGAATGAAATGTGGACGTGATGGAGACCACCGCCCGGGAATCCTTAATGTCCGTAAGCGCGTCACCAGTTCCTTCCTTTCCCCTCAGGATGAGAGGTTGACTTTGGTTTCCTCTCTTGGCTGGCAAGGGGGACGCCTCCACTTGCCTTTCCCACGAAGACAATTTTGTCAGAGTCCAAGGGAACGATGGGAGGAGGAGTCTGCCGACGAAGTGTGTCTGTGCCAGTTTATGCATTTGGCGACTAGGGACATGTGAGGTACACCTGGGTTGTGGCTCCATTCTGTTTGTCACCTGGCAAGCCAGTGTCCCCCACTCTGAGCATGCCTTGCGCCTCTGGGCGTCACTGGCAACTTGTGTTCACCCGTGTTTGAAACGTCTGGCTGTGTCTCTCGCCTAGCGTGCACGGGAAATGAGTGTGAGTGGCCGTGAGCACCTCTTGAGGAGGGCCGGGAGGAACCGTTCCTGCGTACCCGTGCTGTGGCTCCTGCAGTCAGTGGGTTCGAGTCTGAGAACCGGTTCGGCTCCAGAAACCGGGCACATAGTGAAGCTTAGCAAGTCCTTGCCGTCGTAACATGATGACTCATTTCGCTGGAAGTTTTCCGAATGTGTGCGAGACGATGGAGTTTTCAGTCATTCACAAAGGGATATGATAACGTTTTTCTGTGAGCTGCCACCTTCACCCAGTCAGGAGTTTTGTATCCTCGCCCCCAAGCCCAATAGGAAGCAAAATATTTTGTAATTTTTCAACATCTCACAATTACATAATCTCTAAATATATATATATAATTTCTTAATATAAAATAATAGCTGTGCAGTGTGAGGAAATCACCTTTTCACATTCTAGCGCTATTTTGTCTGTTCACTTTCATCTGGCAAAATCTACCCACGGGAAATCTTCCAAAGTCAGACCCCAACATCTTCCTGTGAGATTTACGGTAACGTGCATGTCCCAATGAGATCCCCTAATTTTTGTCGGTCTCTGGAAAACACCTTATATCAGATAAAGGCTGGTGAGGTAGGGATTAGTGACTCTGTTTTTCATACTACAAAAAATTTTAAAAAGATAATCAGAAAGATCAGCAGATTGGTTTCACTGATCAACACCTAAATGCACATATAGGAATGACATTTATCAGGCATCGGGCAGGTGGGGGGGGAGGAGGGGATGGGTATATGCATACGTAATGAGTGCGATGCATGCCGTCTGAGGGATGGACACGCTTGAAGTTCTCTGATTGGGGTGGGGGGCAAGGACAACATAACCTAAACATTGGTACCCCCATAATATGCAGAAAGAAAAAAAAATGCTCAGAGAGGTTAAGTAATTTGTTCAAAATCAGCTAGTTAGGAAGACATGGTGCTCAAATCTAGTTCCCAATCATGTGTTCTTTCTAGCACTGTAGGGCAGTTTTTGTTATTAACTGTGGAGTGAAAAACTCTGGAAGCAGCAGATGAGAGAGCAAGGGGTGGGAGGTGCTGGAGGCAGTCACGGACCTCCAGAGGCCGCCACAGACCCCTCAGAACACTCTAGAAAGCTCATCCGGCCCTTCACAGGGGCCTCCCTCCCCTGGCTGCAGCAGCCTCTCCTCTCACTCCTTGAGCCGGAAGCCACTTCCTGGGCACTTCCTGAGCAACTGGGAAATTACACATCATGTCTAGTCAAATACAATCCATTTCTTTCTTTCCCCAGAGGGTTCCTCACTTAACCACATAGGTGAGTTTCTGAAAAGTGTTATGTGTCTGCAAGGTATTTTCAAACCTGCATGTAAATCCTCTCCTGTTTTGGGTGGCCACGTAGAACGGATAATTTATAATTTCCCCTTCTGCTGTTCAGCTTTGAACTTCTCTGCGTGTTTTCACATGCAGTATCTATTCCTTCATTCAACACATGTTTACTGAGTGCCCACGCGATGCCAGGCACTTGACTAAGGGCAGAGTATGGCGATGGGAAGACAGAGACCCTGCTCTCCTGCAGGTACTATTCCAACGTAAGGGAGAGGCAATGCACCAAGATATAATGCCATCTCGGAGAGTAATAAATGTTACAAAGAATAATAAAGGGGATAAAGAGTGATAGGTTAGAGGAAGAGAGTATCTCAGATAGGGTAGTCAGGGAAGGCTTCTCTGAGGAGGTGACAGTTGTACAGAGACCTATGGAGAAAGAGCCTTCCAGACAGGGAAAGAGCAGGATTACGGCTCTGAGGCCAAAACAAGGGTAATGTATTCAATGGCCACAAAGAAGGCCAAGGTGAGTGAGAAGGGCAGAAAGAGATAAGGTTGAAGAAATAGCCTGAAGCTACACGATTAGGATGCAGTTGTGGAGTTTGGAGCATCGTCTAAGACTGTTGAGCAGCCATTGGAGACTCCTGAGCAGGGGATGGACTTGGTTTGATTTGCATTTATAATACGGCCTTGCTGACTATTGCGGGTGGGAAAGGCATTGGGAATATAAATGCAGAAGCGTGGAGAGTGGCAGAAAGCCTGTGTCATGGATGAACAGAGAGAAGGTGATAGCTTAATCTAAAGATTCCAGCTGTGGAGGTGATGAGAAATCATCCAACCCGAGCAGGTGTTTTTACTAATAAGTAGAGACAGTGGGACTTGGGGTTGGGTTGGCTGTCCTCTGGAAGATAAAGAAAGGGACCAGTGAAGACTACCATGTTCTGGCCTGGGTAAGTGCACAATTGGAGATCACATTTTCTGGGATGGGGAAGACTGGCTGAGTGCACGTTTAGGAGGGACGGCCAAACACTCTGACTCGGCTGTGCCATGGTCTCTTACCTGAACTGAGTGGAAGCTTTGCCAATCATACGGGGAATATGGAATTATTTTCTTTTATAAGAAGAGAAAATGGGGAAGTTAAATGACTTACCTGAAGCGACAAGACAGTGATGATAGAACTAGGGTGAGGACCCAGGATTCCTGAGTGTCAGTGAGTCTTATAACTCGCCAGTGAATCCCTTGGAACAACAATGAAATTACCTGACTCCTTTGCCTTTGTGGGGTTTGGGGTGAGGTCAGAAATTATGTTTACATACACACACACACACACACACACACACACACATATACACACACACACACATACATACATATATAGACACACACACACACATACATCCATATATATACATGATTTTAAAAGGGGCTTTTATCTGCATTCTGCCTTGTTGTCATGAAAGGCAGGGACTTTGGGTGGATGTGAAATTCATCCTGGGCTTGATTGCCACATCTGAGGAAAGATGGAATATGACATCCGCTTTGAAAATACGCTGTTTTCTACAGCGTATTTTCTTGGGAATGTGCAAGGGCTGAGGGGGAAATGGTAGCTCAGGGAAAAGAAAAGGCAGGCTTTTGGCACATGGTGGAGTATTTCTGTTTGAGATTAACGGGCTAATAACTCAGCAAACAGGTTTACAGAGAACATCTCTTCAAAACATCTTTAGCACCATGGAGGTGGGGTGAGAGCTCCTCTTGAGTTATCCCTTCTGGTCAGCACTTGCTGGCACCTACTGTGAGACAGTCCCACAGCAGGAGATCAGGGAGGAGAAGCACCCCTGCCCGCGCTTTGACACAGTAGTGGGGGGAAATCTTCCCACCCCTCAAAATAGTTCCTCCCTCTTCCTAAAACAGCCTATTGACACAACTCCGGGCATTATAGCTAATTTGTTTTTCTCTGTCTTCTTCCTTTTCTTTTTTTTTTAAACTTTGCTTTTTGCCCCTCTCCCAGAGCTGTTTAAAACCCTAAACTTGTCTGAGAAAGAAAAGAAAAAGCATAAACAGCACATTGAATTTAGTCTCTTCCACTCGGATCTGAGCTAATTAAATTCGGCATTTGTATAGAACCTTCCATGTGTCTGTCATAGAAAGCAATGAACTGTTCCTAGCTAAGGGGAAACTGAGGTTCCTCATCCCCAATAAGGGGCCTTTCTCTCTTCTTCACCTGCCTGAGGCCTTGATTGCTCTGAAAATGTGACTGTCATTGCCACCACTCGCCATTCTTAAGTGCTAAATTACCGTACTGTCTGCAAGAGGTGTGAGGAGAGCACTGGGTGTAGAGACCCAAGAGCTGATTGTGAATTAGTTCTTTTACTGATGTCTCCTTAATGATGTATGGCCTTACACATCACCAATGTGACACTCTGCTTATATTACAGAGGTTTTCAGTGGGCCTAATTAAAGGATGAATGGGACAGTGTTTTTTTTTTTTTCTTTTTTTTGGCTAATGCCAGGACTCTCCCTAACTTCGCTAAAACACACACACACACACACACACACACACACACACACACACTCTCTCTCTCTCTCTCTCTCTCTCTCTCTCTCTCTCTCACTTTTTAAGAATAGTCATGGTCATTTGACAATTCAGAAGTAACTCTACTGGCTGCAGGACAACTTTTAGGCTGTGGAAGGCAGGAGGATTCCCTGGTAGCCTGACTTGGAAAGAAGGGTTTTGCAAACAAGATTTCGAAGCAAGGCTCCCACTGTTACCTCCCAGAATCAACATTCTCCTATACTTGCATTATACAGAATGAGAAATTTCTGATGAAATCTCATACCTTACCCTTGTCTACTGCTTTGATCATCCATATGGCAAAAATTATTCAATTTAGCAGTTATCTGAGTCCATTGTTCTTGATTGTGTGTGTGTTTGTTTATTTATGTGTGGCAGAAAGATGCATAGAAGAAAGACCCTCTAGTGTCTCCCTTGTGCCTCAAAAATACCTATTTTCACCGATTTACATAGATCATTAGAAATCCCTTCCTTCCGCATGAAAGTCCACATCCTTTTTCCAGCTTCACCTCACTACGGAGCTAGCCAGCTGTTTCTCCTGTGCGGTCATCTTTCTTCTGCTCTCAGGCCCTGCCCCCCCCACCACCACACACACATCCGGTCTCACTCCCTGGCCCTTCCCCCCGCTGCTCCCAGGAGGTCAGAGCAAGCTCTGGCCCCTGTTCCCACAGCTTTTGAATTTACCTATGTGGTGGCCTTACCATACTGTAGTCTATCACCTGGTTCCTTGACCACTTCCTCCATCGAATGTGACTTCCTTAGTGGGAGTGATTGTATCTTATAATGGTTATACCCCTAGCCTACTGCATAGGCTTCACATATAGGAGGTATTCAACAAACACGTCGAATAAACCAATCAGTATCTGAACAAAATAAAACTACAGGTATTCATCAGTGTCCAAGGTTTACAACATCCTTTGGAACGGATTTTCTCATTTAAGCCTTGCAAGAGCACTAGAGAATAGATAGTATTTCGTTTTAAAGATGTGAGACTTAAGAGTTTAAAGAGCTGAAGTGATCCACCCAAGATCACTGTTAATGGTGATGATTGCTGTATAACAAATCACCCCAAATCTTTGGGGTTAAAAACAGCAATGTTTTTCGTGGCTGGGCATTTCTTATTTGGATTCTCTCATGTAGTTGCAGCCAAACACCAGGTGGGGCTGCAGTTATCTGAAAGCTTAACTGGGTTGTACATCCAAAAGGGCCCCGCCCCCCCAGATGGTTGGCAATTGATGTTAGTTGTTGGCCAGGGGCTCCACTGGGACTGTTGACTGATATGCCTACAAATGACTCTCTAACATGCTGTTCTCTGTGTAGTCAGGTTTCTTGTATGGTGACTGGCTTTTCTTCCAGGAGAACTAGGTGAAGTTGCATGGCCTTTTCTGACCTAGCCATGGAAGATACATGCCTCAATTCTGCTATTCTCTTTTGGTCATTAAAGTAAGAGGCCCACCCATATTCAAGGATCAGAGACCCCATATCTCAATGGGAGGTATGCTAAGAATTTGGGGACCTTGTTTAAAAACCACAGTAACGATAGTAAATTTATTTAAAAACAGCCCAAACTTAGGTTTTCTGACTCCAAATCAATAATTTTTTGCTGCTCCGTGCTTGATATATAAGATGAATTTTGAACACACAAAACAATTCAAAACTAATGTAGTGTATCAGTGAGGGCCTCAGTTCTCGAGATAGCTGTAGGAAGAATTATTCTGCCGTAACACAATTTCTGATAATTATTGAATTGTCTCTGTTTCAATGTGCTGCCTGAAATGCAGAGGAGAAGTGAGGATACTCCACCCCCTGGAATTACTTCTCTGCCCTTAAATTAAGTCTGACCAACAAGAATGGTGTTATTTGGTAACAAGTTGTCTCAGACTAAAATATATGTCTCAGTCATGCGTTTAACCAGAGATACAATGCAGGCCAGAATTGATAAATCCCATATATTATACTTTTAAAGTGATTCACGTTCATTAAAGAGAATTTGTAAAATTCTCCAAAGTGCAAACGGAAATAAAAGTTTCCTGTAACCTCATCGTGCAAATACTACCGACATTTAAATTTCATCCTAATTTTTTTTTGAAGCTTTACTTACATTTTCTGTATTCGATGTAAATCAACTTTATTAACTTATAATTTATATACAATAAACTGCATCCATTTAGAGTATGCAACTCAACGAGTTTTGGAAGACGTATACACTAGTGAACATTTCCATCACCCCCAAAGATTCCTCGTGACCTTTCTTCACCACAACATCAGGCAATCACAGGCCTGCTTTTTGTCACTATTGCCTGGATTTGCCTCTTCCAGAATTTCATGTAAATGGACTTACACAGTATGTACCCTTTTGTGTCTGGCATCTTTCATTCACCATAATGATTTTGAGACTCCTCTATATTGTTGCACATATCAGTAGTTCCTTTTTAATGCTGAATAGTATTTCGTTGTATGGAAATGCTCTATTTTGTCGGTTCACCTGTTGATAGACATTTGGGTTGGTACCAGTTTATTAATACTATGAGTAAAACTGCTGTAAACATTCATGCGTAAGTCCTTGTGTGGACATATGTCTTTATTTCTCTTGAGTAAATAATTAGGAATGGGATGTCTGGGTCATATGGCTGTAGATTTAACTTTTTGAGAAACAGTTTTTTTCCCAAAGTAGACATATGACATATATTCTTATCTGTAGTAAATGAGAGCTTGACTTGCTTTAAAACCTTATAAAAATTGGTAAGACCCATCTTTTTAAACGTTTAGCCATTTTAATGGTTGTGCAGTGATATCTCATTGTGGTTTAATTTATATTTTCCTGATGACTAAAGAAGTTGAGGATCTTTTCATGTACTTTTTGGCATTCATGTTTTTCGAGGTATTTGTTCAAATCTTTTGCCAGTTTCTTAATTGGTTTGTTTATCTCTTTTACAGTTATAAGGAGTCTTTATATATTCTGGGTATAAGTCTTTTGTCAGATATGTGTATTACAAATATTTTCTCTTATTCTGTAGCTTGTCTTTCCTTTTCTTAGTGGTATCTTTTGAAAAGCAAAATTTTTCATTTTTATAAAGTCCATTTTCTATATGTTTTCTCTTTTATGATTTATACATTTAGTTTCCTGTCTATGAATTTAGTCTACCCCAAGCTCAAAAAGATTTTTTTCTTGTTTTCTCCTAGAAAGTTTGTAGATTTATCTTTTGCTTTTAGTTCTATGATCTATTTTGAGTTAATATGTAGATGTGGTATGAACTAAGAGCTTTTGTTCATTCCTTTTAGTATGCGGCTCTCCAATTGTTCATGCACCATTTGTTGAAAAGACTGTCCTTAGACAACTTTATCAAAAATCAATTGTGTATATTTCTAGTTTCTCTATTCTGTTGCATTGATATATGCCTATCTTTTCATCAAACTGCACTTTCTTGGTTATTATAGCTTTAGAGTAGGTCTTGAAAACAGGTTACAAGTCCTCCAACTTTGTTCTATTATAAAATTACTTGGCTGTTGTAGGTTATTTTCACTTTCATATAAATTTTAGAATTACCTTGTCAATTTCTAACGAAAACACCTCTGCTGGGATTATAACTTGGATTGCATTTAATCAACAGATAAATTTGGGGGGAGATAGCATCTTAACAATGCTGAGTCTTGCAATCCACAAACATCCTATATCTATTTATTTAGATTTTCTTTAATTTTTCTTGGCAGTGTTCTATTGTTTTCATTGAAGAGATCTTACATGCTTTCTGTTAAACATATTATTAAATATTTTGGAGGTTTTTCTACACTATTGTAAGTAGAATTATTTTTGAAATTTTATTTTCCAGTTATCTACTGTCAGTATGTAAAAATACAACTAACTTTTTTATATTTACCCTTTATATTTTAACCATGCTAAAGTCACTTATTCTAATGCTGTTTTGTAGATTCCTTATGATTATTTCTGTAAATAATCATGTTATCTTAAAGCAAATATAGTTTTATTCCTTCCTTTCCTAGCTTTATGCATTTTCTTTCTTTTTCTTGCCATACTGAAGTGGCTAAAGCAAGAATGTCTCTGTATGTTTGATTTTCAGCAATTTGACTAAGATGCGCATAGGCTTTCTTTTTCCCATGTTCATCCTGTTTCATGTTCCTCGAGCTTTGTGAATTTGCTAGTTTATATCATACACTAAATTTAGTAAATTTCAGGCATTATTTCTTTATTTTGTTTCCTCCATCTCTCTTTTCTCCTTCTGAGACTCTACTTATCTCTGTTTAGACTTTTTGATACTGTCTCACGGGTCTTTTAAACACTGTTTAATTTTTTTTCTCTTTTTCAGATTAGGGGATTTGAAAAATTTCTAGTGGTCTATCTGCAAGGCCACTGATTACTTTCTCCATGTTATTAAGCCCACCCAGTGATCTTCTTTTTATTTCATTTTGTTTTTCAGTTCTAAAATCTCCATTTGTATGTGTGTGCATATATATGCATATATACAAAATGTAGTTTTTCCTGCCAATCATTCTTGTATTTTTATTCATTATAATCGTCACTTCCTTTATCCAACTGATCACAGCTGTAACTGTGCTAAAGTTCTTGTTTGATAAGCCAACATCTGGATCATCTTAAAGTTGGCCTTTGCTGGTTGTCTGTTTCCTTAGAAGTAGATGAAACTTTCCTGGTTCACCATATGTTGAATAATTTTGGATTGATTTTTGGAAATTGTGAATTTATTATATGAAGGCTCTTGTATTTTGTAATTTTTCTCCAGATAATGCTTATGTTTTGTTTTTGAAGGCGGTTAACTTGGTTAGACTCCAGCTGTCCTGCCTGTGGTGAGCAGCAGCTGAAATCTCAGGTGTTTTATTATCTTTCAGCTGAGCTTATCAGCCTGCCTCACACGTGTGTGGTCCAGAGATGTGAGTAGAGATCACATACAGATGATGGGTTTTCCTTCTCTGGGTTTCTCCTTTTCCTGACTCCTGTCCTACCTTCTGGTGGCTTGCCTCAATCTGGGATCCATCCGCTGGGTCCTCAGTCCAGAAAGATAGCAAACTTACTCTTGGTGTTTCAGTTGCCCTGAGCCATGCTCTAAGTGCAGCCTACTCTAAACAGGAACACCTTGAAAATGGGAAATTCATCCTGTGCTGGCTGTTTCCTCCAAGTTTCAACTTCTTTCCAAAATATACCTGCTTTTATTTACTTTCCAGAGCCCTTTGATAGTCATCATCTTATTAATATATAATTTACGTTTTTATGCCCTTTCTTAAAATCAGTATTGGGGCATAAATGTGTTCTACAAATTTCATTGTCAGCAACACCTGTCTAATATTTCAACATCATTAACTATTCTTCTTAAGTTGGAAATTAAGAGTATTTTCCATTTCCAATATTTATAAATAACATTGCAATGAATATAATGGTGCATAAAGCCTGTCCTATCTTGAGGATGGTTTCCTTAAGGTGAATTCCCAGACATAGGTCAAAAGGGATGAACATTTTTTAAGGTTCTTTTTTATATTGCCAAATTGCTTCCCAAAAGAACTGTATAAATTTGCACCACTTGCAGCAATTTAGGAAAACTATCATTTCATAAAATAATATCCAGCCAGCACTGGATATTATTAAACCAAGAAATAACATTTCTATCTCAAAAGATGAAAAATTATAACCAAAAATATATGAATACATATGCACATAATATTTTAATAGCAGAGGGTAAATGTTTCTGGTTCTACAGCTAGAGACTCTAACATGAAATAGGTGTATTGCAGAGAGGAAGACTCTGAAAAATTTAATTCTGAACAAATAATCACAGATAGTTACAAAGAGGGGGGAAATTGGGAAGCATAGAGGGAGAAGATGTATTTGTATAGGAAACAAAAAGATGGGAAAAAAAGCTAAAAAGGCAAAACAGTTTAGCCCAGACTTATGAGACTACTCAAGAAAAAAAAAAAGACTGAGACTTCAGATTTTCAGTGTGTGCTGGGAAAATTTGAAAGAAAATAAGCAAAAATAAAACAAGCTTTTAAAATCACTCTTGAAACAATAAGAACAAGAAAATAATGGTCGCATTGCATGAAACAACTGAAACCTTATTACCACCAGATGAACGTATACAACTAAGTTCATTCTGAATCTGTCAGATCTGTCACTTATATCAAAAAATAAATCTGAAAACTAGGGAAGGAAGATAAAGATGTTTCCTAAGAAATGGAGTTCTAATACACAGAGGAGGGAGTAAGTATTTACTTTGAAGTGGCTGCCTCAGTTTCACTCTCCAGACTCAAACAAATGACTTTTCCAGGTGCTGAAATATTTTGAGGAAGATATGTTTTCAGAACCAGAGAATTGGTTATGATCTTAGAGGAATCAAGGCAGGCAGAGACACTTACAAAATTCTACAGAAGGAAAAATCTTATCAGGTTTACAAATAGGTGGTGAAGCACTTTTGCAGTTTGATCTTGATTCTCAAGAACAATGAGGTGGGTTGGTCAAATGTACATGGTGAGTGCGTGAAGGGAAGTTGGCAGCGCTGGAAGCCACCGTGGGTTCACTAAGAATAAATCATACCAGGTGGACTACATTTCTTCTTTGATGAGTTTGTTGCACAGGAAGCTCAGGAAGACCCTACCACAGATGCAGGATATCTGAGTGTCAGCAAGATATTTGACAAAGCTTCTCATAAGTGTATCAAATTTTATATGTGTTTATCTGAATATTCTGTCTTCCCAATTAAGTGTAAGCTCTCTTGGCAGGGAGTATTTCTGTTTCACCCCCCAGGGCGTATCCACCTCTCAGCACATTATAGACTCTGAACAGATATTTATTGAATGAACAATTTTTCTTTTGTTCCCAAAGGGGAAAATTGTAGGCTACTTGATAGTGTAGTCAGATGGTTCATTTTTATCCAATTACATCTTCCCAAAGAGTCTTCATGAAGGACCTGATGTCAACCCGAAGAGAGTTCTGTAGCCATGAATTGTCAAGTTCTATTCTCCATATAGTTCTCTCCAACACTGGTGTCACTGTCTTAGATGTATGGAATACTGGGAATAGCAAAGACCGTAGTTAAATTTCCCATCCCACCCCTTCTCCTTACTGGCTATATGACCTTGCTTAAGACAAATAATCCCTGCAAACATCAATTTCCTGGTAATTAAAACAGGGACATTAGCATCAACTTAATTACACTCTTCTATGTACCAAATGATTTTATCATATGCAAACTTCTAGTCCTGCTGCTTGACAAATCACAGGCATTTGGTCACCATTTGTTCCCATTCTTACCTCCTGCCCCTTTCCATGTTTACACAACTCATAGAGGGCAGATAGTCAGGGACTAGTGAAATCGTGAGATCAGAGGATTTAGAGCAAAAAAAATGTATCTTGAGAGACTAGAAGAAAGGGTTGAAATGCACAGATACAATTTGGTAGTACAAAATGTTCTTTGCTTTGGTTTAGAAAAATCAATTCTACAAATACATGATGGAAAAAGACTAGATTTATTTGCAGTGCATGTCAACAAAGCATCGAGGGCATATTGAATACGAGTCAGCTGCCAATAAAGCTGAGGCAGCCCTGGGCTGCATTCTTGTAAGTCTTATGTTCAGAGAAAGGGAGGCGTAGTCTGTTACTGCTCTGTGCGGGTCAGATCGCACCTGGATTATCACGCCCAGTTGTGGACATCAAAACTCAAAAAGGACATGAGAAAATTGAAGTATGTTGAAAAGAATATGACAGAATGAATTTGAAATATGGGATGCATATCAAAATCACTAAGATTTGAAAACAATGATGCAATGCCAGTGTTGCAGAGGATATAATGAAATAGTCACTCTTATACACAGCTGATTGGGGTGAAACTGGTATGTCCATTCTGGAGGACATCTTGACAATACAGATCACAAACCTTAACTATGTCAGTACTCTTTGATCCAGCAATTCATCTTTCTACTCTCGAGAAAATTTGACACAAGGATACATAGGGATGTGTAAAAAAGATTTATCTGTAAGAATGCATGGTAAAATATTATAGTGAAAAACTGGAAAAAATACAAAATGTAAACAAGAGGGAATTGGTTAAATAAATGATGCACTGATATAGTAGAATATTTTTTAGACATTAAACAATATTGAAAGAAGACTTAATGACATGAGATGATGTTTATGACATTTTTCTTTTTGCTATATTTTAATTCCACAAGCAATTTGTATTCATTTTCCAAAAAGGGGGAAAATAAAGGTAAACAGAAATAAGAAAATATCAGTATTCAGAGAAAATCACTAGTAAAATTTTGGCAAATGTAGGTATACATATATACATGTAAATGAAAATATTTATGTACATATATTAATAGGTCTAAATATGTACACAAACACAAACACATATATAAATTATATAATAGAAAAAGTGCAGAGCATACAATTGGATCCCAATATATGTTTCTAGAATGAATGATATAGATTTTTTTTTATAAAACTCGCAGGATATACTCAAGTTACATGACAATAAAACCCAGTTGTAAAAACATGCATATAAATGCATGCTCAATAACTCAAAGTAAGAGGAGTCAGTTGAGAGTAATAGTGTTTGACTTGATTATTATCTTCTTTGTGCTTTCTTTATTTTTAAAAAATGTTCTATGATAAATATGTATTTACTTTATAACCCAAAAAATTGTAATCTTTTAAGCATATAAGGAATTGCTGAAGGAATGAAACAGGAATATTTAGCTTGGATGGGAAGTTTGTGAATGGCCACATGAGCAACCTTCAGACAGCTGATAGGCCATCATATAGAGTCAGGGTTCTTCATTCTAAAAGGCCAGACAGAATCCACAGGGTGGAAATTGCGGAGAACTTCATACTTGGCCAACCTCAGAGAATCAAATCTTCCCTTTTACTCTATTGTACCTTCTGGCTCTGGCCTTGTATTCTAGTCTTTGATCTGCCATGGATGACCTGTGTGACCTTAAGCAAGCCATTTGCAGGGTCTCTGACTCTCAGTTTCCTTATCTTTCAAGTGAGGGTTGTAATACTTATCTCATCCAATTATTACAGGGGTCAAATGAGTTGCTCTCTTTGGGAAGGAAGTAAAGTGTTAACCGTTAGGTAGCATTTGCTAGATGTCAATGTCTTTTTCAGGCACACACCATGTAATAGCACAGACCGAGAACCTGGGTCTCTGGAGACCAGTTTGTCTTGGCATTGCCCAGGGCCGCCATATGATGCCAGCTTGGGAGGGGTGTGGACGTTTTTGTAAGACTGGACAAGAGAAGGATTCTGGTTACTTACTGCTGCGTAATACGCCATTCCAAACTTAGTGCCTTAAAGCAACAATATTATTATGCTTGTGGATTCTAGAATCTGTAATTCATACATGGTAAGGGGGAGAGGGATTACCTCGGCTCCACAGTGACTGGATCTCAGCTTGGGAAACTCAAACGTCTGTGGGTGACCCGGATGGCTGGGGGTTGAAATCAACTAGAAGCTTCTTCTCCAACATTTTTGCCACCTGGGATATGTTGGGATATCTTAAATTTGGGCTCATCTGGGACTCTTGACTGACCACTTACACAGGGCCTCTCTATGTGGCTAGAATCTCACACCATGGTGGCAGATTTCCCCAGAGGAAACATCTAGAAAGCCAGCGTTTTAAGAGAGCCAGGCAAAAGGTGAATTGCTTTTTAAGTTCTTTCTCTGGAGAGTGTGCAGTCACTTCCTCTGCATTCTGTAGATTACAGAGACATCCTTAAGGCCGACTTAAATGAAGGGCAGGGAAATGAGACCCCACCTTTGATGGCAAAGGTCACGTTTGCAAAAGAGAAATGCAAAAGGTCACATTGCAAGAAGAGAGGGCAAAGGTCATATTGCAAAAGAGAAAGTGGTATGGGAGATTTTGTTACAGCCTTTGGAAAATACAGCATCCTACAGAGAACAATGAGATATTTAAGAAGACAAAGCTTTATTTTCATGAGTAATGAGTTAAGCTTGATTGGACAGCTTTTTCCCCATACATAGTTCTTTGGGCCAATCTCCCCTCTGGGGTGATGGAAGATCTTCCTCTGGGATGGCCATATGGTCAAGTGAGGAATGAACTTAACTGCAGAAATAAGATAATTTATTTTAAAAAATAAACATAGGACACTGAGGTGGGAGGATCACTTGAGGCCAGGAGTTCAAGACTAGCCTAGGTGACATAGCAAGACCCCATCCCTACAAAAAAATTTAGAAAATGTTAGCCAGGCACGATAGTGCGCATGGTGAGAGGTTGAGGCAGGTGGATCCTTGGAGTCCAACAGTCGGAGGTTGCAGTGAGCTATGATCACACCACTGGACTCCAGCCTGGGCAACACAGTGAGACCCTGTCTCAAAAATAAATAAATAAACATAACTTTTATTAAGTGTCTCTTTTTTTTTAATTGACAAATATTAGATGTTCATTGGAGGAAAAGTTTTAAATGCAGAGGAGCAACAATAGGAAATTAAAAAAAACCACCCCATCTCTCATCACCCGGAGAATATCCACTCTAGCACCTTAACAATTTCTTTCAATATCTTGTATATGTTTTGTATTTACATATTTTATGTGCATTTTTAAAACAAGATAGGATCATTTTGTATGTACAGTTTTGCAATATGCTTTTTAAAACTTAACTCATAACCTTAGATCATGAATATTTCAGAATGGCCTTTTACTTTCTTCTTCTTTATTTTTAAATTAAAATATATTTATTTTTTATTAAACACACAGTGGAATTTCTACCAAGTATCATCAAGTGGGTTAAGTTTACACAAGTGGAATCCCTCTTTGTAGTCTTTTCTGCATACTTTTTCCTTCAACAATATATCATGGAGAGGTTTACATGTCAATAATATTGATTTATGTCACTGTTTTTAACGGTCTCATGAAAGTCTATTTTAGAGATGTATCATCATTTTTTAATCAGTCTTCTGTAAATGGACTTCTTGGTTATTTCCCTTTTCCCTGAAATTATAAACTATCATGTTTAATTATGTTTTTACCATAAATATTTTTTTGCCATAATAATCAATTTTTAAAAGAAATTCAACGTGATGTAGAATACTACAGAAATTTCTTCCCTGGAGGATCAAACAAACCAGGGTTTTAATCCAGGTCCTGCCATTTACTTGCAGGTAAGGAGCTACACCTCAAAGGTGTAGCTGTGTCCACATTTTAAGGAATAGTGTGGTCACCTCTATGTAAAGTGCCTGCCATTGTGCCTGGCCTATTGCAGGTGCTTGATGACAGGTAGCAAATTGGTCAAAACATCTTGGAGAGGTGAATGCGTAAGAACATCTGTGGTTTAGCTCTAGAGCTCGGAGCCGTTGTGAGTTGTGTGGTTTAGGGGGTGTGGGAAGTTTTAGCCATTTCTGTCCTCTTTTCATGACTGGCACTATTTGTATTCCCTGGACGGTTAGGGGTCAGATAGATTTTTCCATTCCCAAGCCATGTATTTCTCTATCTGGTGCAGTTCTGGGCAATCTAAAAATGCAATATCGCTGTCACCAGCTTGAGGAAGACATGGAGCCTGAATAATTTAACATGTCACCACCATCCATCATGATAGCGAGAGTGGGAGATGGAGCGTGGAGGGCTGGGCCTGCCCGTGGCTGGCAGAGCAGACCTGTGGACGCGGCAGCTCGAGCAGAGAAGGTAGGTTTGCAAAGAAGAGCAATGAGTTAACTCTCACAGGCCCAGGAAAGCCCATGTACCTTCTTACTCCAGCCCTCCCCGTAACAGGACTTGCAAGCTGTGCGAATGCCCTGACTAGCCCCAGAGCAAACCCGGGGTCACATCCCTAGTTTGCCACCAAATATCTGTGTCACCCTGGGGGAATCCTCTAAATACCTCTGACTATCTCTAGTTTATTTGATAGCAGAATCGTGACAAGAATCTTCATGTAGAGGGCTTTGCTCAGTCCTATAATGGCATGCCAATAATCCCTTAAATATTTCTCCAGCAGAAAGTAAACTCTAAGAAACCAGGAATTTTTATTTGTTTTACTCACTGCTTTGTCTTCAGTGCCTAGAACGGTGCTTGGTACAGAGTGGGCACTTAGTAAAATGATTGTGGAATGAACGAATAAGCCATGAGTGAGTATTGTGATTATTTGAGTCGGCCACTGAGTCTAGGACAGACCGAATGGTCACCCTCTGCATCCGCAAACACCTGGCCAGGGCTTAGGTGGGCTGAGCTCTTGGGCCCTTTCCAGGTGGCTCTGCAATGCTCCCACAGCGTGTCCCAACTCTGCCTTTCCCCCTCTCTCTCTCGCAGCTCTCACATCCCCCATGCTGCAGTTCTCTCGTTAGTCTTGTAATGTTACAATGAGAACAGAGAGTTTCTTTTTTGACATTTTTTGAGGCATAACTCACATAACATAAAATTAACTATTAATCATTCTAAAGGTGTATAATTCAGTGGCATTCAGTACATTCATGAGGTTGTGCAACCATCGTTTCTGTCTCTTTCCAGAACATTTCTATCACTCCAAAAGGAAACGTCATACTCATTATCAGTCACTCCTCACTTCCCCCCTTTCCTCTGCCCAGCCCTGGACACCAGTAGTCTACTTTTGCCTCTGTTTACCTCTTCTAGATGTTTCATATGAATGGCATCATGCAATATGTGCCGTTTTATGTCTGGCTTCTTTCACGTAGCAGAATGTTTGTGAGGTTCATCCACATCGTAGCATGTGTCCGCATTCCTTTTTATAGCCAAATCATGTTCTGTGTGTATAGAACACATTTCATTTGTCCATTCATCAGTTGATGGACGTATGGGCTGTTTCCACATTTTGGCTTTGTAAATAGTGCTGCAATGAACATTCATGCACAGACATTTGTGGGAATATGCTATCTTCAATTCTTTGGGGATATATGCCTAGGAGTAGAATCCCTGAGTCATGTAATTCTGTGTTTAACTTCTTAAGAAACCACCAAACAGTTTTTCACATAGGTTGCTTTATTTTTCACTCCTACCAGCAACATATGAAGGTTCCAGTTTCTCCACATCCTCACCAACATCCGTTAGTTTCCACTATTTTGTCTATGTCCAACCCAGTGGGTGAGACGTGGTATCTATGGCTTTGATTTGCATTTATCTAATGACTCATGGCATTGGGTATATTTTTATGAGAACAGAGGGGTTTGGGATCGGACAAAAAAGCTAGGTTTAAATTTGAGCTCTGCGATTTGTAATTTGTGTGATTTTGGATAAGCAACATTGAGATCGTGAATGTTGATTTGTCTGTCCGTAAAATGGGGCTGACTCTTGCATCTGAAGCCCCTTGCAAGGTGTGGTTGGGATGCTGCATGTGCAGTGCCCAGAGCAGGGCTCACCATGCTGCGGTAGGTACTTGGCCCATCTTCTCGGTGGCTCCAGACCATCTGGGACCAGGAGCACCAGAAGCCCAAGGAGCAAGGACAGAGCGGCGGCTGGTTCCAGCAGATAGATCGCCTTTTCTCTCCTCTTGGGAGTCTCTGGCCATTCTTACTTTCTCTCAGCGCCTAAATAGAAATACTCAAGCCACCCTGTGTAATTAATGGCTACATTTACGGCACTAAATCACCAATTTTATATTAAAATGCTAACAGAGGGAGCCCTTTTCCAGCCATCTGAATCACCTCCAAGTCAGTCTGCAATTGGTCTGTGGCCCCTTCAGATTATATGGACACTCAGGAGCTATATGCCTTGGGCGGCTGCCACCTCTCCAGGATGTCACAGCAGGTGGGGGTGGAGGGGTGGTGACCAGCAGCACGTCCTTTCCTTTTATTAAACTCAGACAAGCATTGAGTAAATGAGGAATGTGCCCCCACTCTAATTTCTTTGGTTTTTGTGCTAAATGTTTACATAGAACATATGGTTTTCCTCATAATGACTATGTGAGCTGAGAGTTATTTCCCCCCTTTTAAAGATGAGTTCAGAGAAGTCAGGTGCCTTGCCCAAGGCCACACAGCTAGTAAGTGAGACTTAGGATTAGAACTCACATCTGATTTCAATACTCTAATTTCTTTCTACTGAAGTTTATTACTTGCCTTGGCTTATGGATTAAACCAATATAGAAACTAACTAGACTCTACGTGCCTTGAAGGCAGGGACCATGGCTATTGTTGCCTAATGGAATCCCAGCTACACCATTTTTTCATCCAAGTCACATTTAGAAAAAAAGATTTAGCATCTTAGTAGAGCCTGTGGGTTATTCATCTCTCTCTTGTACTCAGATCCGGACCCTTAATTATGCTCAGTAATATTTGTGGTCTACAAATGCCTCTGGAACTGTGCTTTCCAATATGGTGGGGATATGAAATGTGGCTTATCTGTATTGAGATGTGCCGTAAGCATGAAATACACACTGGCTTTTGAAAACTTACTATGAAAATATATATAAAATATTGCAGCAATAATTTTATTTTAATTACATGTTAACATGATAAAATTTTTAATATATTACACAAAATACAATATATTCTGAAAATTGATTTGAACCTTTTTTTTTTTTTT
>CAUYSK010074296.1:0-13609 GCA_963575035.1 Avahi laniger | reverse complement strand
ATTAATTTTTTTTAAAAAAAAGAAAATAAACATGACTATGAAAATAAAATTTAAAGAAACAAAAATGCGGTGTTAAAGATAGAAAAAATATTTCTACTTTACTCTCCCCTCTGTCAATCAAATAAAACAATAAATAGAAATGTGTATGGGGAGGAGAGGAAGAATGAGAGAGAGAGAGAGAGAGAGAGATCTTAACAAAGTTACTGAAAAGTAAATTTCAACAGTGGTTTATGAAAAACACAATAAAATAAATTTTCACCAAGTGTAGAAAGGGTACCATAATCAAGAATATATCTGTATCCATTCATTTACATCTATCTGTCTATCTATCTACCCTCTATTCATCAATGCAATGATCAAAAATATTTAGCAATGCAAACAAAGATCAGCTCTGAAGAGGTGAAATCTGTATTTGCAACAGCTAAGTACAGATACAAGGGAAAGGCCAAGGCATATTCCTTGGAACTTCATAGCGCTGGAAAAATAAGGAATTCCAGGTTAGATGGGGAACGGTAGAAATTGGCCATTTTATCAAGACTTGAGATTTCTGTTAGCTTGATGGCAGGTAGTTGAAGGGTCCAAATTCAGCAATTCAATCACCACAGCAGGGTGGGAGGAATGGAGGAAAGGACTGAGAGATAGTGGAAAAATAGAAAACCTGTTTTACATGGAGTGCTGCTTCCTGTTGTAAATTTCTTTCCCACACCTTAGAAAAAAAATATAATGCTGTGAACAGTGAACCAAATTTTAGCCCAATGTTAGAGGATCTGACGAAGTTGGGGGAAATTATCTTTTAATTCAATACAGAAATATAGACATTTTTGGACAAAATTAGTAAAAAACCCTGATAATATATAAATGATGTTTACTGACCAGAAAGACAATTAGAATCTGTGGTGAAAAGATAATTCTGGACATTTATTTTCATATCTAAATAGAAAAAAGTCTTCTGAATAATTAAAGTTCTTACTTGATTATAACAAGTTCTCTTCTCCCTACCATTCGTTTACTATACTGCTTTAGACACACTGACTTCCTTGCTATTCCTCAGAAGTCTTAGGTTCTTCACACATGGTATTCTTTCTGCCTGAATAAATTATCTCTGCTCGGACTGGTGAATAACAAACAAAACAAAATCAGAGCAAAATTTCAGAGACTTTGTACTTCTCTTATTCCCATATATTTTCCAAATTTGCTCTCAATGTACCTGATCAAAGAAACTTTACTGATCATCATCCTATCTAATGAAGAAACAATCTTCTTGTTTATTTCCTTATAGTACTTACTACTTTGCATGTGTATGTTTTTGTGTGTGTTTGTTGAGAGTTATTGAGTATACATCCTTATCACACTGACTATAATCTTTAACAAAAAATAAACCCGATTTGTTCATTGTTACCTAGAACAATGATAACAGCATAGTGAATGGAGTACATATACAAATCAAAATGTTAAGTATACAATATTTTAAAATGAATGATAGGAGCAAAAATAAAAATAAGTCAATGTAAGAAGAATTTGTGGATGCAGCCAAATCTTATTTCAGAAGGAAATTTATATCCCAAAATGTTTTGTTAGAAAATAGGATGGGAAAAAATGAATAAACTTTTCAATGTCTTAAGCTAAAAAAGAATAATATAAATCCTGAGAGCAAAAGAGAGAAGTAAAAATACGAGAAAATAGTAATGGCATAGAAAATTAAAACAACATAGAGGGGATTAAAGAAATAAAAACATGGTGAAAACAATAATAAATTCGGCAAAACTTTTGTAATTATAAGCCAAAAAATAGACAAAGAGTAATAGACAGCCACTGGCCCAAAAACAACCATCATGAATTAAAAGGAGATACAAAAGAAAGAACAATTAGGTGTGGAATTATTACAGAACACTATGAATAGCATAGTGACAATAAATTTGAAAGCCTATTTGAAATTTATAATTTTAAAAGAAATGTAAATTGTGAAGTTTGATTCAAAAATAAGAAACCATGTAGATACCAAAAATAATGAAAGAAAAACATCAAGGCATATTCTCTCTAAAAGACAACATGATCTATGTGGTTTTATATGTGAGTTTGAGCAAATATTCCATAAATTATATACAAAGTATCTTATAAAATATATTCTAGTTCACAGAAAAAAAGATGAAAGACTAATTAATTCACTTTACGGACCTGGTATAATTCTGTCACTGGAACTAGACAAGGGCACTGTATCAAAAAAGAAAATTATAGTACTTAAGAGTAAAGATATCAAACTCTCAATACCACATCATTAAATCAACTCCATCTATGATTTAAAACATAATATATACTGAACAAATATAACTTATTTTCATCATAAAAGCTCTTAATATATATAATAGGATCATATGATATCTTCTTTATTTTGATAAATGATTTCTATCACAAACCAAAATCAAACATTATACATAATTAAGATGTAATTTTTACTGATGTTAAGCTCAGAATAATCATGTTCAATAGATTAAAGCTCTTTTCTAATCATCAATATGCTTCTTGAATAGGTTGACAATAAGTGAACACTTGATAACAAATCCAGACAAAATAACAATGAAAGGGTAAAGGATTGTTAAAATTAGGAAAAAATAATAATATTAAGCAGGTATTGGCTTGGGTAAATCGGACTCAAGGTCATTCTATTTTTTAGAGACTATTATAATTTCCTGGTGAACAAACCTAAACATAATACTAGACCACCAAGTTGTTATAAGTAGCACAATGAAAGGAGATAAGGTAATTTTAAGATGAGAGCATTTCATTCCTGATTAATGTGATGACTGGATATGAACAGATGAATGGTCAGGGAAATGAGGACTAGAAGCAAACATATCTTGGACTGAAAACACCTTATTTAAGTAGATGGGGTCTGAGACATGGAAATCCAAGCCTGCACTTGAAAGGCACAGAAAGATATCAAATGCTGAGGTAGAAATATGGAATTTTCAAAGCCTCGTAGGCAGAGTGGTATGGGGAATATAAGACTAAGATAGTTAAATAAATAAAAAGGCCAGGAAGCTTTAATTTAATTTAAGTAAACCTAAGAAAAGAAGACTATTCAAATCAAGGCGAAAGCCTAGGACTTATTCCAGAGCTATGAGACTTCCAAGAAGATTGGAAGTTCACTCTAAGAACTCCCTGAGTACTGTGATTTGTGATGTGGTTTTTCATTCTGAAATAGGACATGATGTTTTATAAATATTAAACTGATGTCTTAATATTCTAATTTTAAAGTCTGTATCCTCATCATTTTCTAACTGCAGTGCTGACCCCCTGGAGTCCTCAGAAATAAGCAATTCTACTACCAGAACTAAGAAGCCATTGATCAACTTTGGGAATTGAAGCTGACTTTCTTGGACAATTTAGGAAGCCAAAAACTTATAAAATCTAGACATTGCAGAGATTTTTCTTTTCCAAATTGCTCCTTTAATATATAAGCCGTGGGCTAGAGAGATTAAATCAGAGGTTGAAAACTTTTTCAAGGGCTAGATAGTTAGTATTTTAGGCTTTTAGAGCCTGATAGTTTCTGCTGCAGATATACTTCTCCAGACTGAAAGTGGCAATAGATAACATGTAAACAAATGGTGTATTTATATGCTAATCAAAGTTCATTTACAAAAACATGTAGCAACCTTTTGCCCATAGATTTGCTGAGAACATCTGATTTTTCTAATTTTGGCTGATTTTTTTCCTATGTTTTTCCCTCAAGATGCAGTTTTCTTCTGACATATTCAATTGTCTGAAATATAATACAGAAAGCTTAAAATAAAGTTACTCCATGATTCTCTCTTAGACTTATGCTCTGTATCTCTATATACTATACTGGCATACTCCTTGGGTAGATAAAATGTTCTCAAGATACTGTTGATCATTTCTCTTTAAAGCCTATGGTATGGAAAGAACTCTAGGCAACAGTGCACTGTTTCTTTTCTTTTAGGACCTGTCATGATCCTTTTTAACTCTTCATAGCTGAAAACTTTTGTAAACAGAAAATATTCTCAGCCTCCAATGGCTCTAACTCTTACCTACTACTTTATAAAACTTCAAAGAAAGGAAATGGTTACTTAAAACAAGAGGTAGAATCAATAAATGATTTCAAGATGGAGTACAGTGAAAACTAAAGACTATCAAAGAAAAGAATATCTATAGTTTTTTACTGAACGTAGAAAAAAGTATAATCTGTGGTAGCTAAATTGTTTCTACCATTGAGACAAACAAGGTTTTTACTGAAATTGTTGGAGTGAGGGGAAAGGTTATAGTATAATGAAATTCACTACCTTAAAGTAAGTCAGAGAAAACAATAGACTGGAAAAACAGTAAAGTAACTAAAAATCAACATAGTCTTACTTTAAACAAAAAGATTTAGGAAGGCTTGATCATGAAATCTTGGGAAAAAGAAAATAATTTTGTTAGGTAGATAGCAAGGGATTCTGGGTCTCCTAGAGACCAGAGTGAGTGCTGTTGCCTTGGGGCAATTGCCACAGCTGGGAAGAAGGACAAGAAAGGGCCCCAGACCCATCCTTGGTCCTGCCCCACCCTAATCCTCTCTCTCAAGCAACAGCCCTACCTGGAGGAGGAGGGAACACCCTATGAATATGTCAATCATAACTTATCACTCCAGCTGCAAAAGAATGTGAGGACTCTGTAGCCCATGGGCCAAGCAACATAGGTATCATAGAGTCAGTAAATTGATCTAGAGCATCTGGCATGCATAGTAATGCAACTCCCAATTGTCCAATGAAAGTGGTTCCATGGTGATGTCTAAGCTGCAAGGGAGGTCCCAATCCAGGAACTGTAAAAGAAGATGCAGACCATAACCAAGACCCTTTTTGCACCCTTTCATTTGCTCGTTCCTGCTACAATAAGGGGTCCAGTTGTCATCTGTGGATTGTGTATCTTGCTCTGTCTTGCTCTTGCCCTGTAATCCTATCTTGCTTCCCCTCAATAAATTTCACCTCATGCTTGTCTTACTTTGGTGTGTCTGGTCCTTCTTTGGCCATGAGTACAACAACAACTGAGAACACAAAAGGAAACTAAACCTGACAACTTTATGGAAAAAAAAATGTAAGGTGAAAAAGAGAATAATCTCTTAGTTTTGGGGAAATGAGGGTGGCTATAGCATTGTTGTCAGGGGTTTTTGTAAGAGTCATTATGTATTGTTTTGTAAACGGGAGAGGGGGGACTTCATGTGTATAAGTGAATGGTGATGTCTTTGTTCATTTTTTTTTTGTCTCTTTCTTTCCTGAAGTTTAGTTGTGTATTTTTTGCTCACAGGGAAAAACTAAACTTACTGAGGTTCCTGATAGCAATGTCCTATTTATTGTTAATCAATTTTGTTAATTTTTCATTTCAAATATTAAAGTTTTCAATTCTAGAATTTCATTTTTCAATTTATTTTTTGTTTTTCTTTTGAAATCTTTTTTCTCTTTACTCTTTATATTCATCATTTTCTTTAAATCCCTAAGCATATTAATCTAAAGTTGTTGATGAAAACATTCAAACATCAAGATGTCATCTCTTTCTCTATTTCTATTGATTATTTTTTCTCTGTTTACAGGTTACATTTGCCTCTTTCACTGTATGTCTAGAAACTTTTAATTGTATGCTGGACCTTGTGGATATTATATAATTTAAAAATTGAATTGTATTTTATTCCTGTTAAAATTATTGAGTTTTAATCTGTCAAACAGTTAATTTAGTTGCAGTTTAGATTGATTCTACCAAGGCTTAAATTTGGCTTTTAAAATGTAAGTGTAGAGTAGCCCTTGCTGTAGAACTAGAATAGCCTCACATTTTAAAATGTGATATGTCTAAATTCTCAATGGAATGTTCAGGCTCTTTAGTGAGGTCTTAAAGCTATAAATATTTGGAGCTCCAAACTTTCCCAGCTCTGTTCAACTTTCAGAAACTTTGTTAATTTCACAACCCTTCAGTATCCATTCTCTATTCATCTTCCTGTAGTCTCTGGCTATGTAAGCACATCTTAGTATAAGAATAAATACTCAAGAATAGCCCTGAGCACATTTTTGGGACTCTTACTTTACAACATCTTTTTCTCTGGTAACTACCCCTCAAATACACCTCACCTCCCAAAATTTTATCTCTTTTCTTTATATTCAGCAAGTTCGCTATTTTCTGTTTGGTTTTACTCTGTGCCACATTCTGGAAATTTCCCTATGGGGGACATATTTAGTTCACCTTACATGTTATTCTGTCAAGTATCAGAGTTCTTTATTGCCGATTACTAGAAACCATTATTTTATATGTATTTTGTGTTGTTTGATTGTTATTTATGACAGGAGGATAAGTACAATAACAATTACTTTGCCATTTCCATCCCATAAGTTTTCATACCTACAAAATTTTGAGAGAAAATACTAAATTCCAAAGATACATAAAGATATGATTCACTATCAGAGTGAATTCTATTTTCATATATGTAAAAATTTATATTAAATATTTTAGAAGGAATCCTAAATAAATAATAAATGCATTATAATTAATGTTTCAAAAGGGAAAGATGACAAGAAAATGGAACCATAATAAACAGTTAAAGGCTATTAGAGAATATGTAATAAGTTTGCCAAATAAAGTTCCTAAAAACAAAAGAGATATATTGCAATAGAAATATTAATGAATCTGTAATTAAAAGTAGCATATTATTTGAGAAAATTCTGGGAATTCTTTGAGTGAAATAAAAAGAAATAAAAAATTTAAAAATGTTTTATTTGAAAGAATTAGTGGAAGTGAAAGTATTCTGAAAGCCTCAGAAAAATGAGATTGGATAGGAGTTAACAGGACAATTATTAATATTATTGTTTTTGTCTATATGCTCACACACACAGACACACACACACACACACACATTCTGTTCTTTATTTGTTTAATAAGCATTTTTTAAGTTTAATGGAAACAAGAATTAAAAATATATGAAAGTCAGTAGCTCCAACACAAACAAATGCAAGCAACAAGTCTACCGTTATTTCACGTACCTCAACTCAAACACTTTAATGTGTGTTATCTATGATTTCAAAGAAGTGCTGTTATATTGAATATTTCAAAATATGTACAACTTAAAAATATTTAAGAAATTTTAATAGAAAGTTATAAAATATGAAATAAGGTAAATGCTATGAGTGAAACATATATGTAAATACACAAATTTAACATTTTTTAAAAAGTACGTATGGTCACAAGGAGGCTCAGATAGGCTTTCTTTAACAGAAGTATATCACTGTTCAATTTTAATTAAAAAAAAATCAGCAAGCTCACGTAATCTGTTTGCAGCACTTTATCCTCCAGCTTTGTATCCACAAATTTATTTCATCTATCAACTTCCCTTTTGTAGATTCAAGCATTCAGTGATTTATCTGATATGCAGCAGTTGTTTATCAGAATCACTTAGAGGTGTCATGGGTAGTTATGGACATTATCATTAGCAAAATCAAATAGATAACAAATATTTTCCTGTTTGCTACTGCTTAACAATATAAATGGAGGGAACAGAAATGTCATAGCATTATTTCACACAGCATGTGAAATATTTGGAAAAGGATATTAAGAATAGAGCTTTGAATATTTAAGGAGAGTAGCAAATGTGCATGTGTGTGTAAGTGGATCAAACTATTGGAAGGTTGCTATTAGAAACAAAAGGTCAAATACTTACTTAGATCATATGTACAGTATATAAAAAATTTCAGTTGCCTATTAATATATAGTACTTTGATTTGGTTCTCAGTTTGACTGTTGTTGGCATATAGGAATGCCACTGAGGTCTGTACATTGATTTTGTCAACTGAGATTTTGCTGAATTTGTTTATCATTTCTAGTAGTCTCATGGTAGAATCTTTGGGGTTTTCTAGATATAAGATCATATCTTCAGCAAAGAGCAATAGTTTGACCTCTTCTGCCCCATTTGAATGCCCTTGATTTCCTTCTCTTGTCTGATTGCTCTGACTAGGACTTCTAGCACTATGTTGAATAAAAGTGGTGATAGAGGGCAACCTTGTCTGGTTCCAGTTCTAAGTGGGTCTGCTTTCAATTTTTCCCCGTTCAGTATGATGTTGACTGTGGGTTTGTCATATATGGCTTTTATCATTTTTTTAGGTTAAGTCCTGTCTATGCCTATTTTGTTAAGTGTTCTTCTCACAAAAGAGTGCTGAATTTTGTTGAATGATCAACACTTATGTGCACATATAGTAGTAACATTCATTGGGTGTCAGGCAGGTAGGAGGTGGGAGGAGGGGATGGGTATATTCACACCTAATGGCCGTAGTGTGCACCATCTTGGGGATAGACATGCTTGAAGGTCTGATTCGGGTGGGGCAAAGGCAATACATGTAACATAAACATTTGTACCCCCATAATATGCTGAAATACATATATATGTATATATATATATGTATACACACACACACATACACATGCAATACTGACATAACAGAGCTTACCAGTGTATAATATCAGAGATAGTAGTATTTGTTTCATGTGAAAGACTTCTGAGTTTCAGATAAAGTTATTGAAACAATTTCCAATACTAAACTTATTCATATATAATGTATTTTTCTTTCCATGGATAGCAAGCTCAAATCAACCTTTCTCCATCACTAATAAAAAAATTATTTTTATTAACAGTGGATCAATTTCCCATTCTCTACATTAGTTAACAAAGTCTTTCTCTAAATTATGAGGAATTCGGTGTCATCTTTTTCAAATATTACATATTTAAATATATAATTTATATTTAAATGAAAGTTTTAATTATAAATGGAAAGAACAATTAATTGATCTAGGCAGGAAACAAATGACATAGCTAAGATTTGCTCTTAGCTAAACAAAATAAAATAATTCTCTAATCCAACATTTATGTTACCTTGCATTGACATAAATACAGAGGAATATTTATGTTGATCACACTAAGAAAAAAGCTTCTGCTTGTTATTAATAGTGACAGCAATTATCTTAAATACAATTGGAAGGGTGAAGAAACTAACAACCAAATTTTATTTTTAATTTATTCCTTTAATTTAAAAAGTTCCCACTGAAGAACAATCATACTTATCATTGTTGCATAACTATTTTAAAATTTAGCAAGTTAGGGTCCTAACCTATTGCTAGCTTCTTTGTTTAATTCAGAGATTCAAAAAATTCATATTTCTGCTTTGATTTCCCTGATTGCTAGCTTTGACTTTTTGCTTATATATTTCTCATTGCACATTCAATATGGCAAATTTCTTGAAATTACTGGAAATAACTAAATGCTGTTTAAAAGATTACTTTGGTTTAGAAATTCTTCTTTGCAGCAATTTATCCCATCATAATTTGCACAAACCTGTGAAATTAGTGGCAATGAGAATAAGCTGTAGACAAACTTCATTTTTCCTCACTGGAAATTATATTTTGAAAATGGAATATTTTTAATCTGTTCATTGGCATTGTTACTCCTTTTATGGTCATGTAAATCTCATAGGCAACAGTCACTTAATCTCTTTGTTAGTTTTTTAATGAAAAATTCTGTTGGGAAGGGAAATTGTGACTAGTTCTCTAGAGGTAAATCTAAGAGGCAAGAAGTAAGAGAATTGATAATTAAAGCAAAGAAAAATCAAATGTCCTCAATTTCTCTGTTGTAAAATAAAGCTTGTACTAAAACAACTGGTGACAAGGTATCCTTGCTGCTCACTGAACATTTCATAGGCAGATGATTGTTTTACAAAAACAGAGATTTTTTTTGTTAAATATTAGCAAGGTTGAATTTTAATTTTAGCTCATAAATTTTCATTTCTGCCATTCTTTTGGATTTGCTACTAGATCTTCTATGGCATGTTCTTCTAACTAACTCCTCATAAAAAACCATTTAGATTGTTGTCATTAACATGGGAATACTTAATTCATTCACCTAAATCTCTGAGAAACTTTAACCATTTACTACCAGTTATTTTTAAATCAACTAATAGTTTAACATTTATGTTTTTTCACAATAACCTAAAGTACTGTATTTACATATGTATCCAGAAAAGTTTTTAACTATAGAAAAATTATCCTAATGCGCGAATGTTGTAAGAAATGTGTTGTATCACATACACATGTAAGCTTGGAACTCTGAACGAAGCCCAGTGTGTAAAAGGAGTGACTAATACAGGTGAAAGTAAAACTAGAAATGGTATTATTTGTAGCTTTCTAAGTGTAGAGAAAAAGGAGAAAGAAAGAAGGAAGAAAAGTTGTTATCATTTCAAATTTTCTGATTAAATTCAACAGTTAGGTATATTTGAAATAGTGTTTTTATTTATGATGACATAGTTCTAGGAGTTACCTGTTCTTGCTAACTTAACCTAAATTCTGTTTATTCCTATCACACCCCTTTTACTCCTCCAAGAAAATAAAAACCCTTATTTTCTTAAACTACTATTAATCAATTAATTATCTCTGTGCATTACTTAGTTCAATAATACTTATATAAGTAAAGTAATTTATTAATGTTTGGGAATTGCACAAAAGAAAGTAATGAATAGGCTATTGAAGGTATTTGGAATCAGATAAAGGGTAGAGAAGAGAAGGGAAAGTGAGTAAATAGCTGTAATTCATATAAGAAAATATCCAAAGGTCTCCAGTGTTCCCCGAAGAAAACAGACCATTAAATTGAGGTTTGTAAATTAGTACAACCATTATAGAAAACAGTATAGAGATTTCTCAGAAAATTAAAACTATGATCATAAAAATTAAAATATGATGATAAAAAATTAAAACTATGACCATATGATCCAGCAATCCCTTTATTGGGTATACAGCCAAAGGAAACAAAATCAGTATGTTGAAGAATTGTCTGTATTCCCACTTTTATTACAGCACTATTCACAATAGCCAAGATGTGGAATCAACTTAAATGTCCAACTACAAACAGAAGGACATAGAAAATGTGGTATACGTTATATATATACACAGTGAAATACTACTGTTCAGCCATAAAACAGAATGAAATCCTGTGATTTGTGGCAGCATGGATGAACCTGTAGGACATTATGCTAAGTGAAATAGGCCAGACACAGAAAGACAAACACTGCCTGATGTCACTCATGTGAAATCTAAAAAAGTTGATTTCATAGAAACAGAGAGTAAATTAGTGGTTACCAGAGGCTGAAGAGGGTAGGTGGTGCAGGTGATGGGGCAAGACGGGTACCAACTTACAGTGAGAATAAGTTCTGATGTTCCATTATACAGTAGGATAACCATAGCAAACAACAATGTATATATTTCAAGATGACTACAAGAGAAGATTTTAAATGTTATTAGCACAAAGAAATGATAAATGACTCTGATTTGATCATTATACAATGTATACATGCATTGTAACATCACATTGTACCCTATAAATATGTATAAGTATGTGTCGATTACAAATAAAATTTATTAATAATAAATGGAAGTTATCTATATATTATAATCACTGTGGCTATAATACAGCATATGCTGATTAATTTATAGCATTTTTCTTTATGATTTATAGCATCTAATTAAATTAATGAGAAATTATTCACTCTCCTTTTATCCAACTCAACATTTTCTCAGAAATGACACTTGTTTCTTACTAATGTGCTCTATTGGCTCTCACATTGCTTTCTAAGCTACTTAATTTTACTTTTACTTTTTGTAATACTGTTTTAGTATATTTCCCTTTTTACCAAGTAATTAAAACACATTTTTGTTGGCAATTCCACATGCAGAAATGGGAGTCAAATTCCTTTCACACATGTTTTTCTAGGAATTAGATTTCTAGGTCAGGATTATGTCCTTGTGATTTTTATTTTTAGTAAACATGCCCCTAGTGAAATGTTTCAGATGGATAAGTTTGCACAGTAAAATACCACTCTAATCAAAGAAACCATACTTCACTTTTGGAATGATTTCCATTTTATGTAGTTTACATAGGCTTCTGAATGTAATTTAAAAAGATTGATGGAAGGGAATTGTTGAATACTGTAGTAAAAGGAATTGTATTATTTGGTGGGCTTAAATTTCAAGAGTTATTTATTTCTTTTTTTAATGAAGTCTTAGTTTTCCAATAATGAGACTTCCAAACAAACATTTAACTTAGTCATGCACTACTGTATTGCAATATAGTTTGAAAGAGGGGGAGGTGTCTTGTAATCAGTTACTTTGTTGATATGGTAAAACTGAGCTTCACTTGGATAATCTTAAGAGAAAGGGAGTCACCAGAGAAAGTTATTTCTGATTATTCAGTATAATCTTTCATCTTAGTTAATATATCTTTCTTAACCTCATTTTCATGGAATGTTTTATGGTTAAATTTTATTTTCTCCATATAGCCAGATATAAACCAATCTTTGCCTTATTTTATTTCTTGTTCTTTTAAATTTAATTTAACTTTCTATTTTCTGCAATTATATGTCTTCTTAGTATGTCTTTAAAATCCAGGACACACATATTTACCAGAGTCCCTGGTTCTATCTTTTCAAAAAATTTCAATATGTGTCTTTGAACATTTGAAGTTATTAACTCAAAGGATAGAAAAATCAAATAATAAAGTCCTATTCAGATAACAAAAAGAAATTAAATCATTTCCCTACCCCATGGAATATTAGACATTCAATACAAGTGTGGTCCTCAGTCCCCAACAGTGGACTAGTACCAGTATGTGGCCTCTTGGGAACCAGGCTGCACAGCAGGAGGTGAGGGGTGGGCCAGCGAGCAAGCAAAGCTTCATCTCTATTTACAGCCACTTCCCATTGTTTGCATCACCACCTGAGTTCCGCCTCCTGTCAGATCAGTGCAACATTACATCCTCATAAGAGCACTAACCCTACTGCAAACTGTGCAAGAGAGGGATCTAGGTTGCCCACTCCTTATGAAAATCTAATGCCTGATCTGAGGTGGAGCTCAGGTGGTGATGCTAGTGCTGGGGAGCGGCTGCAAATACAGATTATCATTAGCAGAGAGGTTTGACTTCCAAGAGACCATAATAAATCAATTGCTTGCAGATTCATATCAAAACCCTATCAGTGAGTGGCAGTGATAATTAAGCTGCATCTGGTGGTAGGGCTTATAGTGCTAAGTGAGCATCTTACTTCAATTGTAAAGGTGAATCTCCTGGCAGACTTTAAGTCAGAATCCAACACTAGTTTTAGTCCTTGTATGGCCTGCCCATATTTTATTTACCACTTCCATCTGCACCTGCTCTGCTCCCCCGCACTGTTCACTTGTCTCAGTCACAGTTTTGATAAGCCCATAAGCTAACCCTAGTACAAATGAGTAAAAAACAAACGTCACTGGAGAGATTTGAAAAGGAGAAAAGACCCAATGATGAGACAGCAGAAGACAATAAGACTGCCAACAAAATGAAAGCTGCATTTCAAAGAAAATACCAAGAGTCCTACTTAAATTATGCATTCATTGCAACAGGTGATTCACATTCACCAATCCCACTTGGACTGGCCATCCAACGAAGCAATTAAAGCTTCAAAACTGCTTCACCACATGGAGACAAAGCACCTCACGTTAAAAGACAAGCCTTTGGAGTTTTTCAAAAGAAAAAAAATATTAACATCAAGAACAGAAGCAATTATTGAAGGCCGCC
>CAUYSK010074292.1:0-26538 GCA_963575035.1 Avahi laniger | reverse complement strand
GAGACTGGCCTTTATCAAAAAGTCCCAAAACAGTAAATGTTGGCATGGATGCAGAGAGATAGGAACACTCATACACTGCTGGTGGGACTGCAAACTAGTGCAACCTCTGTGGAAAGCAATATGGAGATACCTTAAAGAGATACAAATAGAAGTACCATTCGATCCAGCAATCCTATTAGTGGGCATCTACCCAAAAGACCAAATGATACTGTATAAGAAAGACACTTGCACCCGAATGTTCATAGCAGCACAATTCACAATTGCAAAGATGTGGAAACAACCCAAGTGTCCATCAATACATGAATGGATTAATAAAATGTGGTATATGTATACCATGGAGTTCTACTCAGCCACAAAATTAATGGTGATATATCACCTTTTGTATTATCCTGATAGGGCTGGAACCCATTCTACTAAGTGAAGTATCCCAAGAACGGAAAAACAAGCACCACATGTACTCACAATTGAATTGGTATTAACTGATCAACTCTTAAGTGCATATATAGTAATAACATTCATCAGGTGTCGGGCAGATGGGAGGGGGGAGGAGGGTATGGGTATATACACACCTAATGGGTGCGGTGTGCACCGTCCGGGGAATGGACATGCTTGAAGCTCTGATTTGGGTTGGGCAAAGGCAATATATGTAACCTAAACATTTATACCCCTGTAATATGCTGAAATAAGAAAATCTAAAAAAACCAACTTGGATTTTCCAGAAAAGCAAATTTAAAGGAAAAATATGGCTACCTCAATATCTGCAGAAAAAACATTTAATAACAATAAAATACAAAACAAATTCAGCAAACTAAGAACAGAATGGTACTTTCTTAACCACATAATAATTATGTTTCTCTCTGTCTCCTCCAAATAAGATTTGATCTCTTTAAAAGCAAAGACCATAACTCATACACCATTGTGTCCTTTCAACTTAGCAGAGCCTGGCATATAAAAAATACTGATTGAATGATTGTTAATTGTCTATGGCCATACCACCCTGAACACGCCCAATCTCGTCTGAATGATTGTTGATTGAGTGAATAAATGAATGAAAAAACAAAAAAAATCTTATTTACAACAGGATCAAAAAGTATAATATTTAAGAATAAATTTAACCAAAGAGGTGAAATATCTGTACACTGAAAATAATAAAACATTGATTAAAAAATAGAAGACACATATGGAAAGATCTCATGTTCATGCATCAGAATAATTAATATTGCAAATTGTCCATACTACTCAAAGTGATCTACAGATTAAGTACAATACTTATCAAAATTCCAATGCCACTTTCCACAGAATTGAACAAACAATTCTAAAATTCATATAGAACCACAAAAGACCCTGGTTAGCCAAAACAATCTTCAGCAAAAAGAACAAAACAGAAGGCCTCACAATATCTGATCTCAAAATCTACTACAAAATGACAGTAATAAAAACAACATAGCGCTTGCAAAAAATAGACATGTAGCCCAATGGTATAGAATAGAGATTGCAGAAATAAATCCATACGTTTATGGTCAACTGATCTTCTACAAGAGTTCCAAGAACACAGATGGGGAAAGGACGGGCTCTTCAATATACGGTGTTAGCAAAACTGGATATCTACATGCAGAAGAATGAAACTTGACCTTTATCTCACCCTATACACTAAAATCAATTCAAAATGGATGAAAGACTTAAATGTAAGACGTGAAACTGTAAAACTAGTAGAAGGAAACATAGGGGAAAAGCTTCTTGATGTTGGTCTGAGCAAAGATTTTTTTAGATTTAACCGAAAAGCACAGACAACAAAAGTAAAAATAGAAAAATAAGATTTAATCAAACTTAAAATTTTATGTACAGCAAAGTAAACAATCAACAGAGTGAAGGGACAAGTTAGGAAATGGCAGGAAATATTTACAAACCACACATCTGGTAAGGAGTTAATATCCAAAATATATGAGGAATTCAAGCAACTCCATACAAGAAAACAAATAACCCATTTGACAGAGAAAATAGACAACCTACAGAACGGGAGAAAATATTCACAAACTATACATCTGATAAAGTCTACTATTCAGAATCTACAAAGAACTCAAGAAAATCAACAAGAAAGAAACCAAATAACCCCATTAAAAAGTGGGCAAAGGACATGAACAGAAGGTTTTCAAAAGAAGATAAACAAATTGCCAATAAGTATTACGAAAAATGCTCAATGTTACTAATCAGCAGGGAAACACAAATTAAAAACCACAATGAGATATCACCTCACCCAAGTTAGAATGGCTTTTATTAAAAAGTCCAAAAGCAATAGATATTGGAGTGGATGCAAAGAGAAAGGAACACTTATACACTATTTGTGGGACTGCAAATTAGTACAACCCCCATGGAAAATAGTATGAAAATTCCTCAAAAAACTAAAAGTAGACCTACCATTCAATCCAGCAATCCCACTACTGGGTATCTACCCAAAGGAAAAAAAAGTCCTTTTATCAAAAAGACACCTGCACTCGTATGTTTATTGCAGTACTATTCACAATTGCAAAGATGTGGAATCAACACAAGTGCCCATCAGTTCATGAGTGGATTATGGAGTACTCCTAAGCCATGAAAAATGATGAATTAATCCTTTTGCAACAATTTGGATGGAACTGGAGACCATTGTTATAAATGAAGTATCTAAAGAATAGAAAAACAAACACCACACATACTCTCTATTAAAGTGGAGCTTACCAATGAGCACACAACATGCGTAGAGGGAGGTAAAACTCAGTGGAAACCAAGCGGGGGCAGGGGGGAGGAGGGTAGGGGCAAAAACCTACCTAACAGGTACAATGAACACCATTTGGGTTATGAGCACACTTATAGCCATGATTCAAACACTACAAAAGCAATCCATGTAACCTAAAACATTGGTACCCCCCTAATAGTAATATTTTGAAGTTAAAAAGAAATGGGCAACAGAACTGAATAACTATTTCTCAAAAGAAGGCATACAAATGCCCAACCATTATATTTAAAAAATTCTTACCATCACTAATCATCATAGAAATTCAAGGGAGGGTGAAAGGGGAGTGAGGGATGAAAAATTACCTACTGGATGCAATGTACACTATTCAGGTGATGGGTAAACAGCCCGGACTTTACCACTATGCAATATATCCATGTAACAAAACTGCACTGTACTCCCTAAATCTATAAAAATAAAAAAGGCAAAAGAAAAATTTTAAGAAGAAACAAAGAAATTCATTATATAGAAATAAAGGGGTCAATTCACACACACACACACACACACACACACACACACACACACAAACACACATACACATTTTTTGACATAAGATACCTATTCAGCTATCATCTTTTCTCTCTTCTATTATTATTTGGAAATTTCTTCATTTATGTACTTTTAATAGATTCATTTATTTGTTTTCCAAAAATATTCACTGAATATCAATTATGTACCCAGGGACTGGTCCATGTACCCAGTGTATAGCAGAAAATTTAAAGAAAAGATTAAGTCTCTGTCTTGAAGGAACTTAATGTTAGTTGGGAAGTCAGACATTAAGTAAATGAAAAACAAATAATTGTACATTTTAAGAAATATTATGAAGCAAAGAAACATAACAATATGATAGAAAATAATTGCTGGGGGTAGAGAGAGGTGCTATGTTCTCATAGAGGGTGATCAGGGAAGACCTCTCTGAAGAGATGACCTATAAGCTCAGAAGGGTGCAGCCATTTGGAAAGCCAGAGGAAAAGACATTCCAAATGGGAAATAGCAAATGCAAAGTCCTTGAGAAGAATGACACCCTATGTATGTTTTTTCAGTATCCTCCTTTGGTATAACATCTTAAGTTCATGGAATAGAAAGGTTAGTAGGCCATTGTGGCTGGAACTCAGTGTGATACATAGGTAGTGTTAAGAGATTAGGTTGGAGAGCTTATGGATGAATCATTAAGGACCTAGTAAGCCAGAGATGAGAAGTCTTTGAACAAGTTTAAGAAGGGAATAACAGGATCTTCTTTCAACTTTAAAAAGATCACTGTGTCTGTTGTGTATGATAGACTATGAAAGGGTAACTATGAAAGGGTATCAGCTGGTATAAATAAACTGATTTTTTATCTTTTGTATTTGTGGGGTATCTGTGGCACTGTTTTAAAACTGATTAAAAGAGTAACAAAAGGATAAGTATATTATTCAAAAGTGTAAATTTAACCACTAGAAGAATTAAGAATAATATAACAAAAATAAAGTGGCAGAGCAGCTGGGAGGAAAAATATTTCCTCATATTTCAATAAAGAGTTAAAAAATACTTTCTAATATGTAATAACTAAAGAAAGAGGTTTAAAATCATAAATCTATAAAGGGAACACTGGAACCAAAAAAATGGACTATAAACCATCAAGACTATCAATTACCCTGATCTGATCATTATGCATTATATGTATCCCATGAATCACTATATACCCCATGAATGTACAATTATTGTCAAGTAAAAAAAATAAAAATTTTTAAAACCGTTAAAAACACAAAACATACATTCACACACAGACACACCAAAAAACAAACAATAAAATAAGAAAGAAATCACAGACCATAAAATACTTTTTTAAAAAAAGGTTAAAACTAAATAAGCATTATTATGTTACAAAGTCATAATATAACAGATTAAGGCAAAACATTCCTGTCAAATGTGTTAAACTTACTGCCCAGATCATTGCCTACCACAATAATCTCAACAAATATATCTTAAAGGTTGACTACTAATTGAGAAATATTAAAAACAAAAGGATAGATAAGGAGCTACCAAGGAAGTACAAATGAGAATAAAGTAAGGGTCATGATATTAAAAGAAAAATAAATAAAATTTAAGGTATAATAGCAGTAAAGCAAATAAGGAAGTATACTTTATAATGATGAAATGTTTAATACATAAGAAACAACCCAAGTTGTGATATATTATTATTTTCTTATTAAATTTTACTTGCTAATATACTTTCAGAATTTTTCATTTATCTCATAAGTTACGTTGGTCCATAGTTTTCTTTTTCATGTTGTCTTTGTCATTTTCTATGAATTCCTTGGCCCTGTTAAACTAATGTTGTTTGGATGCCTACAAAAGTGACTCAGATATTAATTTTGGGAAGATTTCTATATTAAATTTATATTGCAAATCTGTATTTTTCCTATTGATGTGTAACAAATGATTACAAACTTAAAGGCTTGAAATAACAATCATTTATTCTCAAAGTTTTCTAGGTCAGAAGTTCAAGTGAGCTCAGTTGAGGTCTCCTTTGAAGATTTTACATAGCCAAAATCAAGGTGTTTGCAAGGCTGGATTCTATCTGAAGGCTTGGGGAAAGAATCCACTTTTGTAATCATTAAGGTTGTGGGCAGAATTCATTTATCTGTGGTTGTAGGACTGAGGCCCCTGTTTCCTTGCTATTTGTTGGATGGAAGTTACTCAACTCCTAGAGGCTTCTCATTATTCCTTGCATATGGCCCCCTCCATTTTCAAAGCCACAACAATCTGTTGAACTCTTCTTGTGCTTTGTATCTCTTTGACTTATTCTTTTGCTGCCAAGCCAGAGAAAACTGCTTTAAAAGGGTTCCCATGGTTGAGTCACATCTACCTGGATAATCTTACGGTCAAATGACGTGGGACTTTAATTACATCTGCAAAATCCTTTCATAGCACTGACTGGATTAGTGCTTGATTGAATAATTAAGGCATGAACATCTTAGGGGGCATGTTTAGAATTATGTCTACCAGTCTTCCTTTTAGCCTCTAAAGAGTCACATATGCACATAATGGAAAATACAAATAACCCAACCCAAGGTCCCTAGAATTCTTATACGATTACAACATCAGTTCAAAGTTCAAAATCTCATCTAAATCTCTTCAGCTCAAATATCACAAATATCATCATCTAAATTATCAAATCAGACATGGCTGTGGCTTTAGGTGTAGTCCATTAAATACAACTTCTGAGGCACAATCCTTCTCCATCTATGGACATATGAAACTAAAGAGACTTGTTGTTGTCTGCTCCCAATACTTCCAACTGACAATGGTAGAAGAGGCATAAGATAAATCATAGATATTCTGATTCAAAAAAATGGAAGGTAAAATGAACAAATGGACTTCAGGAAGGGAAGTAAGGAGGAAACATTAATGAGGCACCAGGATCCAGCCACCAGGGAAACAGAGGGTGCATGAACTCTAGGTTTTACTAGAGTGGAGGGGGCAACATATCACCACATAATGGTCATAGGCCATCATACCCAGAAGGAAATCATCTATACCAAAAAATATACTTAAAAGTACTATTTTGAGTCCAAGTTATCACTAGCATCTTGGACAATGTGGTAGACACAAAGACTATTTCAGTGAAGGAGTGATTCATCAGGAAAAACATGGGTGTGTGGGCTTGAGCATTGGACATGATGGCCAAGACAGTAAATAGGCCCACAGTCCTGGTAATCAGATACATCCACAATAACAGAATGAAGAAAAATCTTTCATGCTATGACCACTTAAAGAGACCCAGAAGAATAATTCCAAGATAATGGTCAAATTTCCTCCACCTATCTTTTATAAATAGTATAAAAACTAGAATTCATAAAATCAAATAACAGAAAGTCCATAAGCAGCTTGTTTTCAGTCAATTTAGTCAATCCTCCTTCCTTTTCAATAGTACTTAAAATATCCCAATATTTCAATCATAACCATTCATTTCAGTAAATTTACATTTTCTAAACTCTCAGAGTACTCATTTTGTACCACTCTTATGGTACGTGCTTTTTTTTGCATCATGTTTCAATTAGTCATGTATATATCTTATTTTAGTTCTTCTTTTAAAGACAAAAAGACATCTTACTCCTCTCTGTATTCCCTTCAATACCTAGCACAGTATACAGAACAGAGTAGGATTGTGGTAAATATCTTTGAGTAAATCTGCAATTTTGTCATGGAATATAAAATAAATGTTCTCACCACAAAAAAGTGGTAAGTATATGAGGTAATGGATTTGTTAATTAGCTTGATTTAGCCATATCACAATGTACATGTATATCAAAACATCATTTTCTAACCCATAAATATATATAATGTTTATTTATCAATTAAAAATATAGGTAACATGGTGCTGTTTGTTGCCTTCTATATATATATCACTTAGAACTCATATGTTGATTGTGTTATTCAATTTTTCTATACATTTGATAATTTTCTGTCTAGTAGTTCTATCCATTTCTGAGAGTAAGGTTTTAAAATTCCCAATTATAATTATGGATTTTCCTGCTTCTCATTTTGGTTCTGTCAGGTTTTGTTTCACTTGTTTTGCAACTCTGTTGTTTGGTGCATACACATTTAGGATTGCTATGTCTTCTTGATTGATTGACCCTTTCATGATTAAAGAATGGTAATTTTCTTAGTTTGAAGTCTTTTGAAATCTACTTTTCTTGATATTAATATAGGTACTGCTGTTTTTTAAATCAATATTTGCATGATATGTATTTTTCCATACCTTTACTAGCAACCTATCTATTTGGTATTTAGTATTTAAAGTTATTTTTTGTAGGTAGCATATTGTTGGATCATGTTTTGCAATCTATTCTGCCAATATCTATTAATTGAAATATGTTGTTCATTTACATTTAATTATAGATATTTTATAGCTTAAGTCTGACATTTTATTTTTTATTTTCTATTTCCACTATCTTTTTTTGTTTCCATTTTCTTTTTCTTACATTTCTATAAGTTTTGTGTAAATATTTTAGAATTCTATTGTGATTCATCTAGTGTCTTTGAGTGTATCTGTTTGTATAGTTTCCTTTTACTGATATTACATTATATATACATAATTTATCATGGGCTACTGGTGTCGTTTTATCAGTTCAAGTGAAGTATAGAAATCTTGCCGCCAATTACATTACTTTACCTTCCCTACTTATAAAGTAATCATCTTAAATCTCCTCTATGCACATTTAGAACCACATCACACAGCATTGTAATTTTTACTCTAACCATGAAACATTCTAAATTAGAAAACTCAAGAAGAGAAGGAAAGTCTATTGTGTTTACCCATATTTTTGCTGTGATCTTTTTTCTTTCCTTTCTTTTAAAGTTTCTTCTTTCATCATTTTTTTTCCATGTAAGGAACTTCTCTTGGCCATTCTTTTAAGGGTAAGTCCTTTGGTGAATAATTTTCTTAGTTTTCTTTATCTGATAATGTCTTCATTTACCTTTATTCCTGAAAAATATTTTTATAGGATATAGGATCTGGCTTTATGGTTTTTTTCTTTTAGCCTTGAAAAATGGCATACCACTTCTTTCTGTCCTCAATGGGTTCTGATAACAAAATCCACTCTCATTTAATTGGTTTTCCTTTATAGGTAAGGTTTTATTTCTCTCTCACTGCTTTCATTTTTTTTTCTTTGTCTAATTTTCAAATATTTGACTACGATGTGTCTTGGTTGGATTTCTTTGGGTTTTATCTTATATGAGATTATCTCAGCTTCTTGAATATATGTGTTTATGTTCTCTGCCAAACTTGGAGAATTTTCAGGCATTATTTTCTTCAAATATCTTTAAGTCCCACCCACTTTTTCTTCTCCTAAGGGATTCCAATAATACAAATGTTACATTTTCTGTTATAGTCTTACAAGTCCCCAAAGTACATTTTAATTTATTTTCACTCTACTTTTCTCCCTGTTGTTCAGTTTAGGTAATTTGTATTTGTCTGTCTTCAGTTTCAGTGATTCTTCTATCATCCAAATTCCACTCTTAAAACAATTTATTGAGTTTTTAATTTTGATTATTATATTTTTTAGTTCTTCAAATTGATGAGACATTTAATTGCTAACACTTTCTATTTTTCATTTGTTTTGAATTTGTTCATAATTGTTCATTGAAGCATGTTTATTATGGCTGCTTTAAAATCTTTGCCAGATAATTTTAACATTTCTGTTACATTGGTGTTGGTATCTATTTATTATCATTTTTCATTCAGATGAGATCTCCCTGGTTTGTGGTATAAAAAGGGTTTTTGATTGAAACCTGTACATTTGGAGGTTTATGTTATAAGATTCTAGATCTTATTTAAACTTCCCGTTTTAGCTGGCTTGCTTTGACATCACTCTGTCAGTGGATGGTAGGGTAACACCTTGTTACTACCAGCTTGGGATAGAAGTCCAGATTTCCTACTTAGTCTCCACTGACACTCGGTAGGGGGTTCCTCATTACTGGTGGTTGAGGGTAGAGGTTTCGGCTCCTCACTATGCCTCCACTGATATCTCAGTTTCTGGGAGGGATAGGAGTGCTTCATTATTACTCACCTTCTAACCTCCACTACACTATGAAGGAGGTAGATGGACTCATTACTACCTGGTGGTTGTGATCATTCCAGTTCTTCCCTAGATCTCCTGTGGCACAATAAAAGTGAGGAAGGAATGGTGTACCTCACTATTGCCTAGTGAGAGTAGAAATCCAGACTCTCTGTGTGGTCTTTACTAATAGTAAGAGGGGGAAGAGTTTGTTATCAGCCTGTGTGAGTGAAAATCCTGGATCCCTACTCTGACTTGTGTGAGACATTAGGCTAGTTGTAGGGAGGGAGTCTGAGCTCCTGTTTTATTTACTTTTTTTTTGCGAGAGAGTGGAAGTCTAGGCTTACACCATGCCTTTGCTAAAGGTTGAAATTGGTTTGGGACCACAGTTTTTTCTGTGGTGCTTGGCTTCATAAGAGCAATTATTGTTTAAAAGTTTTCATTATATTAGTCTGCCCTTCCAGGTATCATTCATTGGCTAGAGTAAGCAGGCTTCTTGGGGGACTCTTTTGTGTGCATAGGTTGACTTTTCTGGGTTGCCACCTTTTCCAGTACCCAGTCTGGAATATAACAGACAAAAAGAAAACTCATAGAACTCATAACTACATTGTTTTTCAGGATCTGAGGTCTGTAGCCAGTCTTCTTTCTTCTACCTTTCAGAGTTTTCTCATGATTGTTTTATACATAAGTTGTACTTAGCATAACAATAGAGAAATTTATGTCTATATCATCTTCCCAGAAGCAGAAGTCTCTGATAATTTTTATGCTTGAAAATTTTGGGGAAAAATGCTTAATGGAAATATCTGGGGAAAATGCCACACACTGCAAAACTATGAAACACTTAAAATTATGGCCAGGGGTTGTGGCTCACGCCTGTACTCCTAACACTCTGGGAGGCTGAAGCAGGAGGATCGCTTGAGGTGAGGAGTTTGAGACCAGCCGGAGCAAGAGCAAGACCCCATCTCTACTAAAATATAGAAAAAATTAGCCAGGTGGGGTGGTGCACATTTGTAGTCCCAGTTACACAAGAGGCTGAGACAGAAGGATTGCTTGAGCCTAGGAGTTTGAGGTTGCTATGAGCTAGGCTGACACCACAGCACTCTGGCCCGGGCGACGGAGTGAGACTCTGTCAAATAACAAAAACAAGAACAAAAAGCACTTAAAATTGCAAGACTAAAAACAAGTATATATTACCTGTCATTTTGATAAAATTGTCTATTTTGACATGGTCAACTTGATGTCTTCCGTCATGTTCTTCTCAGCTTGAGGAAGATAGGACTGCCACCTTTTCTCTAAAGACAAATAGGCAGAAACTGAGAACAAGGCAATCCCTTAATCCCATACATGAGATGGGACTTCCCCATAGCAGGGCCCTCATTATCACTACACATACTTCAAGTCATCCTTGCATAGATTGAGACCCTGATTTTTAACCTTCACACAAAACATGCTACTAAGATCAGACCTTACCTCCCTAAAGTTTACTTCAACAGTGCCAAGACATAGCTACTGAATGTGTAGCTTATGTATTAAGTACAGTGTGGTATGCATAACAATTGAGGTAGAAAAGATAAAAACTAAATATTTCTTCACAGAGAAATAGGAAATACTGAATGGTTCCTGAGAAGGTTACTGAGGAGAAGATAAAAGCCATTGGGTTCAGAGGAAGTTTAGTGAAAGAGAGGCAAGAGAGGAAAAGTCTAGTGGCTGGAAGCTGAAAAAATTTGAGAGAAGAGATAGCCCTTAGTGTTTATGCTTTGAAATTCTGTGGGAGTAAACCCACTGATACTTCTTTGAAATCTTCAGTAAAATCCACATGCCTCACTTACAATTTGCTGTGAGTGGAATTTTCTTGAAGGATGTGAAAAAGTCATTCTTCCATGTTGGAAAGGCGCTGAGAATTTGTGTAGGCCTTTGGAAATTTTCCATGTGGGTAATATATAGCCTAATAACATCACCTATATATGACTTGAAAGAACATGTTCCCATAAAAATATCTAAAATTGCCAGGTTGGGCAGGCAGGCCATTTATGTCCAGGACAGAGCTCTTACCCCTCCCCCTCATATAAGGAACCAGACCCTGCCCAGATTAGGGGATAACACCTTAGTTTTCAGAGAAAAAGATAGAAACTTTTATGTCATAGAATATAATTATTTTGAATAAAATTCTCTTTAAATATAAAAGAAATAGTCAATGAAAATTTGCAAAGTAAGCTAAATACATAAAATACAAATTACCGAATGGAAATGAGCCAAAATAAAACAAAAAGATTAAAAAGAACCAAAAAGATTAAAAATGCCTAATATAGGTATAAACTCAACAAACAGTATGTAAATTGTAAAAAATGTAACCTGGTGCTTGTCAACTAATTTTCAAAAAATAATCTTTTTCTCGGCAATATGTAGGACAAATAGAAACAACTAAACAATTCCTTATTCCTTTCATATATGAAGTAGGCCTCTATAGCTGGGCCCTCAGTGCCACTACAAATACCTCCAGTAACACCTGCTCAAACTCAGGCCTTCATCATTGCCCATCACACCAAGACACAGCAGTATATTGCACTGAGGTCTTATCCTTAGATATATTTGATCCACTAGAACACTTTTAAGGGCCAGCTACTGACGTTGTAGCAGAACAAGATGCTTTAGATGTGATGAAATGACACTGCCAAATCTTCCCAAACCTACTTGATGTCCCTTGCTGAAGAAGTCTTGTAAAAAATGGCCATTTCCTTTTCCTTTTGCCATGGGAGATCATTTGCATATCCTGCACTTTAGCTCGTAGCTCAACTACAGAAAGTCTCAAAGAAGGAGATCAAGGAAGAGAGGTGGATTAAGGGTGGGGAATAAATGGAACAAGAATGGTAAACATCCTTGCTGAGGTATGGGTACATTCTGAACGGAGAAGATAGAAGCTGTAAGTGACTTTAAGCTCATTTCACAATGAGAAGGTGGGCTGCCCTGGCCCTAGGGGACAGGTTCACCCAAAACATGTTTGGTACTTCCATCTTCTGTGTAACTATTGGGTTCATGTTTCTGAGGAATAAACAAAGGTTTTGTCGGAACTGCCTAAGGAAGGGCCCTCCAGAATCAGTCCATGTTGGATGGAGGGGAAAGGCTGCAATTTGAAAGGGCGTAGTCAAGAATTAATCCAATAAATGATGAAGTTTTCCATAAAACACAGCCACATTCTTGGAAGAAGGATTCCTAAAGGTAAAAATGAAATTTCTTGGCAAACAGAACAACCAGAATTAATCCCCTGCCTGAAATAAGCTCCCCAAGTTCCCATTAATACCACTGGCACACCCCATCCAGACAAGGGTTGTTCTACATAGCTTCATGTAGTCTCAAATCCTACACAGCATGCACTGCCACTTGATGTACTTTGAATAAGCTCTGCACATAGATCTTCACTAAAATGCCTTGTAGCTTGACCGTAGCCCTACTATGCCAAAGGGCCACCTCCACACTTAATTCCCTTAGCACTATACCCTATGCTACATAGCTGTCTCTCACAAGGTCTTCAGCGCAAGTATGGCACAAGCCCCAGGAACCCATGCCACTGTCCACATACTGGAGTAGGTCCTTCTCTGAGAGAAGACTGTGAAAGCACTAGCCATGTTGCCCATACACCAACCATGGCATGTACACCAAGACTTTCACCACTCCATACAAATTCTAGTGAGCCCCACTGTGACCACAGCGTATAGGTCAGCTCAAAAAACCTAGATTGTGCCCAATATGGTACATGTCCTCATCTCCAGTATCCTAACTTGGCCTTCTCCACTTCTCTTGAAGCAGTGTGGACATGCCACATGCCACACTTCTTCTTTAATGAAACCATCACAGTTCAGGCAGATTTTGTTTAACTGAATGCATGTAGCAGCCTGGCCCTAAGTTTGAAAAAGCATCTGGTAGTTCTATTATGAAGGAGAAGAATCTTACCTATTCCCTCCCATGGATGACACCCATGGTTCATGTTGCTAATTAGTCATGGCTTTTTCCTTTCTCAGGCCTGCTGATCCCATCGGGTAGCACATAGCTCCTCCCTGGACAAGAAAATGTCAGGGCAATAGGGTGCAGATATGACTAAGTATGTGTTCACTGAGCAGTAGACATTGAGGATAAATACTAGAAGAGATTTCATGAATAACTCCAAGATTTTTTTAAACCAATGTGGAGGTTCTTGGGCTGAAAAAACTTGGTCAGGAAATCAGTCTGTGAATGGGAAAAGATTCAACTAAAACTAAGGCCTCAGTTTCATAGGCTGAAGGGTTTCTTCTGAAAAAGGCAGTCATTTAAGAAACTAGAGATTCCCTGCCCACCCTAGTGTTCTCACCATGGCTCCACAGTCATCAGTGCAGCCCATACTCTAATCCTCACCTCTGAAGCTTCCACAATTTATAAATCAAACATAATGTGGCATAATGTCCCCAGTTCTGATAGCAGAAGTACATGGTATGTAAAATCATATTAAGTTTTGATATAAAGTTTCTTTACTTAGAAGCTAGATAAGATATAAATGGAATACACAGCTCAAAACAATCAATGCCTGACTTCACTGAAAATGGCAGAATAAAGAACTCTCACACATCATCTTTTCACTAAAGCAAACATTAGTCTGACAAAAAATTGTCAAAACCAACTTTTTCAGAATGCTAATAATAACATTAATAACAACAACAATAATAAAGCTTACAACAATCAGGGGAGTAATTAAATTTTAGTAGGGGAACATTGTGGCATTTTAACTTACCCATATACCATTTCCCAACTCCCAGCACAGTGGTGCCTATGGAGATGGTGGCATGTGCTCCTGCTGCAGCTTGCTGACATCAGAGGGGGCAATATAGACCTTGTTCATAGAGAACACAAATGGATGAGCTCAAGAACTTGCTTTGTTTCACCAACCATGGAATGTTCTCAGGGTTGAAGTGGCCTCCAGAGCAACATTTGTGGAAAACATTTAAATGCAATCATACTAGCTTCATCTGCCTAGGTCAAGGAATAACAGAGGGTGCAAGCTGCCAACAGACTGAAAAGCCTAAAAAGAAAGAGGCTTGAAAACGAGATATATGGGGTGATAAGTGCTTAGGAAAGTTCACATACATACCGGAGAATCTAGAAGTCTATACACATGTTCAGGGATTGACACATGCTCAGAAAAGATCTGAGAGAAACCTAACCTTTCATATTTGGCAGACCTTTAGGTTTCACACATGCAGGAAGTAAAGGCTAAGGCAGAGTTATAAATGGCCTGGTTAAACTTAAAAGAACACTACCACACAGAGCCAGTCAGCAAAGACTAAAAGAATACTTTTTTTTTTGTTGTTCAAGACATTTAAGAAAATCTCTAATGAACCACTAGCTGACCACTAAGCTAGTGCAACATAGACGTCAGTGATCACACATAACAAAAAAATATAGACTTTACAAAAATAATTTGCAAAAGTCACTAAATAGGTGAACAATGACAATCCACAATAAACAGCAACATCGTACCCCAGGGAGGGGAGATAATCTTATTTGGAGTTATCATATGATAATATTCAAAATGTCCAGTTTTCAACAAAAACATAAATAACAAGATAGGGAAAGGGCAAGAAAGTATGAGCCACATACAAGAAAAAAGGTTATTATCAGAAAATGTCATTGAGGAAGGAATACACTTATGGTGCTAAAGGAAAGCATGGAAAAATAAATACAGAAAATCAGGAAGAAAATGTTTCACCAAATAGAAAATATTAATAAATAAATAGAAATTATAAAAAGGAAACAAATAAAAATGCTAGAGTTGGAAGGTACAATAGCTGAAAAGAAAAATTGCTAAAGGGGTCCAAAAGCAGATTTGAGAAGGGAGAAGAAACAATCAATAAATTTGAAGATTTGCACAAAATGGTAGTTAGTAAAAATAAATAAATAAATTTGAAGATAGGTCAATCGAAATGATCAAGTCTAAGGAATAGAAAGAAAAATGAATAAAGAAAAAAGAATAAAGAAAAAAGAATGAAGAAAAATGCACAAAGCCTAAGAGACTTGTGAGAAACCATCAAGTATATGACTATATACATAATGGAAGTTCCAGAAGGAGAGGAAAGAGAGAAAGGGTCAAAGAAAATATCCAAAGAAATAATGGCCAAACCTCCTCCAATTTGATGAAAGACATGAATCAACACATCCAAGAAGCTCAACAAAATCCAAGTAGATAAGCTCAAAAAGAACCATTTTAAGGACTATTATAAACAAGTTGTCAAAATCCAAAGACAGAGAGAATCTTGAAACCAGCAAGAGAGAAGCAACTCATCATGTGCAAGAGATTCTAAATAACATGAACAGCTAATTTCTCATCAGAAACCATGGAGGTCAGAAGGCCCTGGGATGACATATTTAAACCGCTGAAAGAAAAAAACAACAACAACAACAACAAAAAAATACCCTGTCAACCACATATCTATGTCTGGCAAAAATCTCCATCAAAAATTTAGAAAAAATTAAAGCATTAACAAATAAAGGCTGAGAGAATTTTTCACTAGTAGAATTTTCCTACAAGGAATTCTAAAGGAAGTTCATCAGGCTGAAAGGAAAGAACACCACATAGTAACTCAAAACCATATGAAGAAAGAAACAATATTGTTAAACATAAATACATAGGTACATATAAAAGCCAGTATCGTATTAATTTTTTTTAGTTTGTAACAACTTTTTTCTATGTGACTTAAAAGACAAATGAATAAAACAATAATTATAAATCTATGTTAATGGGCACAATGTATAAACATATAATTTGTGACAATAACTATATAAAGTATGAAGGATGAAGATATGTAGGAAGAGAATTTTCGCATACTAGTGAAGCTAAATTGGTATTAATTCAAACTAGATTGTTATAAATTTAAGATGTTAAATTGTAATCCCTAGGTAACTACTAAAAAAGAACTAAAATATATACAGAAAAAGAAATAAGGGAATCAAAACGGCACAAAAACTAAACATAAAAGAAGGAAATAGTGGAGGGATTAAGGAACAAAAAAATACAAGCAAATAGCAAAATGGCAGAAACAAGTTCATTGTTTTCAGCACTCACTTTAAATATATATGGATTAACCTTTCCAATTAAAAGATAGAAATAAGTAGAATGGATACAAAAACATTCTAACCTAACTATATTCTGTCAATAGAGACTCACTTTAGATGCAAAAAAGTCATATAAATTGAAAGGTAAAGGATGGAAAAAGATATTTCATGGAAATAGAAACAAAAGGAGATCTGAGGTTACTGTAATTTCAGACTAAAGAGACTTTAAGGCAAAAATTATTACAAGAACAAAGAAGGATATTACATATTGATGAAAGGGTCAATCCATCAAGAAGATATGACAGACAATTACAAACATACACACCCCTAACAACAGAGCCCCAAGGTCCATGAAGCAAAAAATTAACAGAATTGAAGTGAGAAATAGAAAATTCTAATATAATCATTTTATATTTAGTTACCCCACATTTGTTGATGGATAGAACAACCATACAGAAAACCAATAAGGAAATATAGGACTGAACAACTTTGTAAATGAACTACTCCTAATAGACACAGAGAACCCTGTCCCAAACAACAGTAGACTATGCATTCTTCTCAAAAGCACATGAAATTTTCTCCAGGATAGCCCATAGTTAGATTACATAATAAGTCTCAATAAATTTAAAAACAATGAAATTATATATAGTGTCTTCTCTGAATGAAACTAGAGATTGATAACAGAAGGAAAAGTGGAACATTTACAATATTTTGGAAATTAAGCACACTCTTAAACAACCAATGGATCAAAGATTTAAAAAACAACAACTGAAAAATACTGTGAAAAGAATTAAAATGAAAACACACAAAATTCTATAGGGTGCAATGAAAGAAGTGTCCGGAGGGATATTTGCACTTGCACATGCCTACCTTAAAGGATAAGAAATAAGTCAACAAGCTAACTTTTTACCTTAAGGAACTAGAAAAAAATCAAACTAAACTTAATGATGAAAGAAGGAAAGAAATAGATAGTAATAATAATGATTATAGAGGAAATAGGCAAAATTAAGAAGCAGAAAACAGTACAGAGAATCAATGAAACCAAAAGATAGTTCATTGAGAAGATCAACAAATATTTAGTCATGACTAAAGAAAAATGGAGGAAATTCAATTGCTATTATCAGAAATGAATGTGGAAAAATATTACCGACCTAACAGAAATAAAAAAAGGATTATAAGGAAATACTATGAACAATGGTACATCTACAAATTAGATAACCTAGGTAAAATGGACAAATTTTGGAAATAAACTAAAAAAACTGACTGATGACAAAATAGAAAATCTGAATAGATATATTACAAGTAAAAAGATTGAATTAATAATCAAAAAACTTCTAACAAAGAAAAGCTCAGAAGTAGATGGCTTCACTGCTAAGGTCAGCCAAACATTTAAAGAAAAATTAACACTAATTTTTCTAAATCTATTCCAAAACACAGAACATGAGGAAACCCATTCTATGAGGTCAGCATTACTCTGACACCAAAATCAGAAAAATATATCACAAGAAAACTATAGAACAATCATCTCTATGAACATAATGTAAAAATCCTCAGAAAAATGCCATCAAAATGAATGCAGCAGCATGTAAAAAGGCTTATGTACCATGTCAAAGTGGGATTTATCTAAAAAAATGCAAGAGTGGCTCAACATACACAAAACCAAACGATTTATGTGACTTCATGGAAAATAGTGGAGTAGGATACTTTAAGAATCAATCTCTCAACTAAAGCAATCTTGAGCTGACACAGACTGACTTAATCATCTTTTTTGGAACTTTGGGATCTAACCAGGAATTTACTGCAACTAGTAAGAGGGCATGTTTAATGAATAAAGGGTGCCTGAATTTCAGTAAGTGAGCTCTGTGGCATTTTGCTCACCTGTCCACTATCTCCCATTGCCCAGTGCAATGGCAGCTGAGGTGGGGATGGTAGCCCATGCTCCTCTTGTGGCTTGCTGATGACTGGAGGCTAATAAAGATGTGTAGTTTGATCTGTCTGCTGGTTCTATAAGAGACTGACCACAGAGGCTATCTTTTCTCCTTTTCCCTCACCACATTATGCTGGAGCAGCTTTCTGGGCAGTAATGGTATCTGTTGAAGTTATTTATTCATACCCAACCCATGCATCCCTTGGGCAAAGGCAAAACCTTCAAAGACTCAATCAGGATGATATAGAACTCCTGAATAGACCAAGAAGGAGCAGCAAGATCAAAGTAGTAATAAAAACAATCTTCCAACAAAAAAAGCCCTGGACCAGATGGATTCACAGCCAAATTCTACCAGACCTACAAAGAAGAGTTGGTACCCATACAGAAGAAATTATTCAATAACATTGTGAAGGAGGGAATCCTCCCCAACTTATTCTACAAAGCCAGTATCACTGTGATACCAAAGCCAGGAAAGGACACACACAAAAAAGAAAACTACAGATCATACAGATCAATATCCCTTATGAATATACATGCAAAAATACTCAATAAGATACTAGCAAACTGAATTCAACAGCATATCAGTAAAATAATCCACCATGACCAAGGGACTTCATCCCAGAGATGAAAGGATAATTCAACATACGTAAATGAATAACTGTGATTCACCACATAAACAGAAGTAAAAAAAAAGCTCATATGATCATCTCAAGAGATGTAGAAAAAGCATTTGGCAAAATGCAGGACCCTTTCATGATAAAAAACCCTCAACAAACTAGACATAGAAGTAATATATCTCAATATTATAAAAGCCATATATGACAAAACCACAGCCAACATCAAACTGAATGGGGAAAGGTTGAAAGCATTCCCACTAAGAACTGGAAAAAGACAAGGGTGCCCATCATCACCACTTCTATTCAACATAGTGCTGGAAGTCATAGTAAGAGTAATCAGGCATGAGAAAGAAATAAAAGGTATCCAAATTGGGAAAGGGGAGGTCAAACTATCACTTTTTGCTGATGATATGATCTTATATTTAGAAAACTCCAAAGACTATACCAATAGGCTCCTGGAATTGATAAATAAATTCAGCAAAGTCTCAGGTTACAAAATCAATGTACATAAATCTCTACCATTTCTATACACCAACAACAGTTAAGCAGAGAGTCAAATCAAAGACTTAATACAATTCACAATAGCTACACAGAAAATAAAATACCTGGGAATATACTTAACCAAGGAGGTGAAAGATCTCTACAAGGAGAACTACAAAACACTGATGAACAAATTCATCCACTGATGAACAAATTCATCCATTCCACAAATGGAAAAACATCTCATGCTCATAGATTGTAATAATCAATATTGTTAAAACGTCCATACTTCCTAAAGTTATGTACAGATTGAATGCAATTCCCAAAAAATATCAATGTCATTTTTCACAGGACTAACAAATATAATCATAAGCTTCCTATGAAATCATAAAAGAGCCCACATTGCCAAAGCAATCCTAAGTAAAATGAACAAAACTGGAGGCATCACATTTCCTTACTTCAAATTATACTACAAGGTTATAGTAACCAAAACAGCATGATACTGGTATAAAAGTAGACACATAGCTCAATGGAACACAATACAGCATCCAGAAATAAAACCATATAGCTACAATCAACTTATTTTTGACAAAGCAGACAAAAACATACACTGGGGAAAGGACACCCTATTCAATAAATGGTGTTAAGGAAATCGGAGAGCCACAGGCAGAAGAATGAAACTAGATCTCTATCTCTCACCATATTCAAAAATTAACTCAAGATGGATTACAGACTTAAATGTAAGACTTAAAACAATAAAAATTCTAGAAGAAAATGCAGAAAAAAACTCTTCTGGACATTTGCCTAAGCAACGAATTTATGACTAAGGTCACAAAGGTGAATACTACAACAAGAAAAATAAATAAATGGGACTTAATTAAACTAAAATATTTCTGCAAAGCAAAAGAAATAACCCACGGAGTAAGCAGACAACCTACAAAATGGGAGAAAATATTTGTAAACTATACATTCAACAATGGACTAATATCCAAGGTCCACAAAGAACTCAAACAAATCAGCAAGAAAAAACCAATTAACTGTATTAAAATGCGGGCAGAAGACATGAACAGATTTTTCTCAAAAGAAGATAGACAAATGGTCAACAAACATATGAAAACATTATAAGCATCATTAATCATTAGGGAAATGAGAATTGAACCACAATGAGATACCACCTTACCCCTATCAGAATTGCCATCATTCCAGAGTCAAAAAACAATACATATTGGTACGGATGCAGTGAAAATGGAATGCTTATACACTGTTGGTGAGAATGTACTTTAGTATAACCTGTATGAAAAACAGTATGGAGATTCCTCAAATAAATAAAAGTAGATCTATCATTTGATCCAGAAATCCCACCACTGGATATCTAGCCAAAGGAATGTAAGTCATTATATCAAAAAGACACCTGAACCCAAATGTTTATGACAGTGCAATTCACAACTACAAAGATGCGGAATCAACCTAAGTGCCAATCAACTAGTGAGCGAGTGGATAATGAAAATGTGGTATATATGCACCATGGGGTCTACTCAGCCATAAAAAGGAATGAAATAATGTCTTTTGCAGCAACATGGATGGAACTGGAGACCATTATTCTAAGTGAAGTATCTCAGTAATGAGATACTTCATTACCACATGTTCTTACTTGTAAGTGGGACCTAAATGAAGGGCACGAATATATGGTCATTAAATGGTATAATGGACATTATAAACTAAGAAGGGTGGAGTGTGGGAGGGGGTTGAGGGATCAAAAATTGCCTGTCAGGTACAATTCATCCGTAAAACACTTGCATCCCCTAAATCAATTGAAATAAAAAAACCCTTAAATTGTACACCTTAAATATGTGTAGTTTATCATATGCCAATTACACCTCAAAAAATTGTTAAACAACAACGGGGACATATGGTATCTCACTGGTCACATTGCTAATTTATAATATGCTTGACAATGATCATGGCAGGATTAGATGCGGTGAAACAGTCACTCTCCATTTACTGCTGGTGGTACTTACTATGAAATGACACAACCATTCAAGGGATTCAGGCTGAATATATGCATCAAAGTTTAAATGTGCAAAACCATGTGAACCAGAAATTCCATGACTGGAAAAATACTATAATTACATAAATGGACAATTGTTCAAATGTATCACGATCATGACAGTAGAATTGCTTCTAAAGATGAGTAAATACATATTTAACAATAAGGTTATGGTGAGATAAATTAAGGTACATCCAGTGTATGTAATATTATGAACTAAAAACTTTATGTGTGCCTCAAGATCCTCAGGTCATGCATATAAAAGAAATAAAACGTGGCCCTTAGAGAGAAGGGTTTATAATCAACAAAACCCTTTTAAATGCCTGTGTTCATTTTGGTTTCTAGGTTTTCAAACATGCTATTCCTTTTGTATGGAACACTGTTTAATCACTCTTCTCCTGCCTAACTCTTACCAATCTAAAATTCACTTATTTACTCAGGTATACCCTCCCTGACTATACTTAATTAGTCAGATTTCTCCTGCTTCATGCCTGTATGCCTCATCCAGGATTCTCCCAATCAAAGGCAGCACTTATCTCTACCAATAGACTATGACCTCACCTTTAAAATTCCTATGAGTGGAACAGTGCCTGGCATATAATAGATGTTTAGTAAATATGATTCTTAAATGAATAAATTATCTGGTACATAGTAGGTGTTCAATAAATGGTAGCCATTGCTACTGCTACTACTATTTTATTTTAGACTCGATACTGTGGCAGAAGAGGAGACAGAAAGTCAACGAGAGTATCAAAAGTTACTGAACAAGCCAGGTGCAGTGGGTCACACCCGTATTCCTAGCACTCTGGGAGGCTGAGGCCAAAGGATTGCTCGAGGTCAGGAGTTCAAGACCAGCCTGAGCAAGAGCGAGATCCTATCTCTACTAAAAAAAAAAAAAAATAGAAAAAATTAGCCTAGCAACTAAAAATAGAAAAAAATTAGCCAGGCATGGTGGCATGCCTGTAGTCTCAGCAACTCGGGAGTCTGAGGCAGGAAGATTGCTTAAGCCCAGGAGTTGGAGGTTTCTGTGAGCTAGGCTGATGCCACAGCACTCTAGCCTGGGCAACAGAGTAAGACTCTGTCTCAAAAAAACAAAAACTTACTGAATAGCAAAGGAATTTGGATGTTGAGGGGGAATCCTGAATATGATGCTAAATTTTTTATATGACTGGAGACACTTTAGGAAGTCACACATTGAGCTCAGAGGTAGCTATTATTAAATGAATATATTTTGCAAACCAGACTTTGTTCTAAGCATTTTACATGTATTAACTCATTTAACCCTCAAAGCAAGAGAGCCACATTAAAAGTATATTCTTACATGATTTCATAGATGAGGATACTGAGGTATAGAGTGGTTCAACAACTTACCAAGAGTTGCAATCTCATGTAAGGTAGAATCTGGAATTGATCCCAAGCAATCTCCCTTCTGAGTCCATGTCTTTTACTGCTATACACTGCTCCTTCCTTCTAGATGACCAGGAGAGGAGACACTGTAGAAATTCTTTTTTATGGCTAAGGAGAGATGAGTGGTGTTGCACAGTTTCATAATTGAGGCAGGGAAAAAAAAAGAGGCCTATAGAAGATGATGTAGTGAGTGAAGGGTCTGGTACTAGGGTGCAGATTTTCTGCCTAACAGTCCAGTGTTCTCCATGCAGTCATCATTTAGCCTGTTTCCTTTGGTGTTTGCCTTCTTGCAGGACAGCATGTAGGCGATTCTTCATAGTGAACCTAAAAGGTAAAAGAATTATACAGAAATCATACATTTTAATGTGGAATGAGTACAAGGTATTTCTGACAGATCAGGATGTCTATCAAAGTTTAAAATGAAATTCTATGTAGCCAGTAAAATGATTGTACAGATTTTTTTTTAACCATGGGACTATCGTCTGGGAAAATTGTGAAAGACTGCATTGGAAATTTGAATGACTATTTTTCTCTTTATTTGTCATCATTGTCAACTGTGATAACATAGTTCGTATTGCATAGCAGAAGGGGGGAAAAGGGAGATAACAATAAAACTCCAAAATCATCACAAAACCTGTAAGGGGGAAGTGAAGGGGAGGATTTTCAGCCCTTTGTTCCTCCAGGAATGGTTTCAGAACCTAATTTTCAGCTCCAAGCTCAGACTCCTTTCCAAATATTCCTCCTCACTGGGGTTGCCAGCTTCAATTTCTTTAGTTTCTTACATCCTGGTTGTAGAATTTTCATCTGCTAAAGCACTCCTCTCAGCCTCAAGAACTGTGAGAAAATAAATTCCTGTTGTTTAAGCCTCCTAGTCTATGGTATTTTGTTAAGGCAGCCCAAGCAAACTAAGACAATGGGTGGAGGAGTACCTGAGAAGGGGAGTCATGATTTAGAAATGTCTAATATTCATGGTCCTGTCCTCAGAAATTTTTACTACTAAAAACAAAATTAAAGAACTTTTTCACTTGAATATAGTATAGCACTATAGTCGTGCCTTATTAAAATAGAAAAGCCACTTAAATTTGTTCAGGGTTTTCAAAATCAAGTCCTAAATGATTTTCTGCAAAGCATCTTTCTGGGATATTGCTATTTGAATACTGAAAGAAAATTGACTCTCTTTTAAATATAAAAATGAGTTTTAAATGTATTTTACTATTTTTAATTGTTTTTTAATGTCTTAAAGTGTTTTCTAAACATTCTGGGTTCTCACTTTCTTCCTAAGCCCTAAATGTTAGGCTTGCTTATCTCTGTATTATTTCACTCTATGCATTCTCTTTAGGTGATTTAGGTGAGCTCGTCTTTCTCCTTTGATTTCTCATCTATGTGTTTATGATTCCTAAATTTCTAACTATAGCCTGGCTGTCTCTAGAAATTCCAGACTGCTTTATCTAGCAGTATATCTAATGGGCATCTCCACGTAGATTTCCCAGGGTCCCTCAAATTCAACATATCCAAAATGGAACTCATTGTCATTTCCTCTCTCAAGCTTGTTCCTTCTTTCAATTACCTGTCTCAGGAAATAGTACCACCATGAAATTAATTGTACAAAGTAAAAACAAACAAACAAATGCCCATCGGATTCATCATGAACTCCTCCCTTGCTCTTGCTTTTCATAGCCAGTTGGTCTCCAAATCTACTCTATTCCACTGCATGAATATCTCTACCATCTATCCACTTCTTTGCATCTATAATGCTAATGTCATAACCCAAGTACAAGAGGATATTAAAAGGTGAGTACATGTGGTGCTTATTCTTCCATTCTTGAGATACTTCACTTAGAATGGATTCCAGCTCTATCCAGGAAAATACAAGAGGTGCTATATCACCATTGTTTCTTATAGCTGAATAGTACTCCATGGTATACATATACCACATTTTATTAATCCACTCATAGCACCACATGTACTCACCAGCAAATTGGTTTCACTAATCAACACCTAAGTGCACATATAAGAACAACATTTATTGGGCATCGGGCAAGTGGTAGGGGGGAGGAGGGAATGGGTATATACTTACATAATGGATGCGATGCACACCATCTGGTGGATGGACATGCTTGAAGCTCTGACTGGGGGCCGGGGGCAAGGGCAACATATGTAACCTAAACATCTGTACCCCCATAATATGCTGAAATAATAATAAAAAATAATAAATAAATAAAATATAAAAAAAATAAAAAGATGTGTCAATGGTGAAAAAAAAAGAAGATATTAAAAGGGACATTTACTATTGACCATGAATTAGTGATTGTGGTCCCCAGGACCAAACATCTGGGCGGTAGTCTAAAGAGAGAAATCAACACTCAAAGACTGACATTGTATTGCAGGACATAGTAGGAGCCAGCATAACTGAAATTACTAATGCTCAAAATTTTCCGAGTCACAATAACCATTCTAGGATGGATACTAGCCAATGTACTTCTTGGCTGCTGACAAAAATAAGTATGTTGTGATAAGAGAGTGATCCATTTTTATAGCTTCCAGGCTATTAAGACTTCTATGATAGGGTTGTTTGATTTTTTCTTGCTGATTTCTCTGAGTTCTAAATAGATTGTGGTTATCAGCCCTCTCTCAGATTTGTAGCATGCGAAAATTTTCTCCCATTCTGTGGGTTGTCTGTTTGCTTTTGTAACAGTTTCTTTGGCTGTGCAGAAGCTTTTTAATTTGATCAGGTCCCATTTATTTATTTTTTTTGTTGCTGTAATTGCCTTTGGGATCTTCTTCATAAATTCTTTGCCTAGACCAATGTCTAGAAGAGTATTTCCAACATCTTCCTCTAGAATTCTAATAGTTTCACTCCTTAGGTTTAGATCTGTGACCCAGCATGAGTTGATTTTTATGAGAGGTGAGAGGTATGGATCCAGATTCAGTCTTTTACATGTGGCTATCCAGTTTTCCCAGCACCATTTATTGAATAAAGATTCTTTTCCCCAGTGTATGTTTTTGTCTGGTTTGTCAAAGATTAGATGGCTATATGAGGATGGTTTTATATCTGTGCTTTTCAAAAGAAGACAGAATAATGGCCAAAAACCATATGAAAAAATGCTCAACATCTCTAATCATCAGGGAAATGCAAATCAAAACCACAATCAGATATCACCTATCTCCAGTGAGACTGGCCTTTATCAAAAAGACCCAAAACAATAAATGTTGGCGTGGATGTGGTAGGAACACTCATACACTGCTGGTGGGACTACAAATTAGTGCAACCTCTGTGGAAAGCAATATGGAGATACCTTAAAGAGATAAAAATAGAACTACCATTTGATCCAGCAATCCCATTACTGGGCATCTACCCAAAGGAGCAAAAGTCGCTCTATGAAAAAGACACCTGCACTCGAATGTTCATAGCAGCACAATTCACAGTTGCAAAGATGTGGAAACAACCCAAGTGTCCATCAATACATGAGTGAATTAATAAACTGTGGTATATGTATACCATGGAGTACTATTCAGCTTTAAGAAATAATGGTGACATAGCACCTCTTATATACTCCTGGAAAGGGCTGGAACACATTCTACTAAGTGAGGTATCCCAAGAATGGAAAAATAAGCACCACATGTACTCACCATCAAATTGGTATTAACGGATCAACACATAAGTGCATATA
>CAUYSK010074285.1:0-24010 GCA_963575035.1 Avahi laniger | reverse complement strand
GGGTTCCCTGGGGGGGGATGCGCCGGGTTCCCTGGGGGGGGGGATGCGCCGGGTTCCCTGGGGGGGATGCGCCGGGTTCCCTGGGGGGGGGATGCGCCGGGTTCCCTGGAGGGGGGGATGCGCCGGGTTCCCGGGGGGGATGCGCCGCACCACAGCTCACTCACGCACACTCACGCCCGCGACTGTGCAGTCCCCTCTGCGGCTCTTCTGGAAGCCGGGGGCCGCGGTGCCAGGGCGTGGAGGGCTGTGAATTCGCTCAGGCCGGGCCCTGGCAGCCCGGGCCTCGTCTAGACAGGAAGATGTGTGCTTGGACTCAAAGATGAGGCTCTCGCCCCTGCCGGGGTGAGGGGAGGCGGAGCACTGGGGCCGAGGCGGTTTGGTTCGTGGCGTGTGCCCGTTTTTGGGACGCGGCTTGCCCCGGGCCTGAGGGGCGAACGAGGGGCGCCCACGGCACTGCCGGGCGAGTGGTGCGGAAAGGCGGCCAGGCCACAGCAAGGCCTTCGGCCCTTCCGCAGGGAGCAGGGCTGGGGCAGGAGCTGTGCGTGTGTGTGTGACGGGGCGCGGAATATTCTCAACTGGCAAATGTGGAATCAGCGGGGAAGAGAGAGTGAGAGACGGGCGGACTGACACCGCGTAGACGCGCACGCAGACGGATGTGCGTAGGCCCCGTGTGCCCAGGGCCGTCCCCGGGCCAGTTTGTACTGTGAGAGCTGATTGTTAGCATTTCAGGACTTCTGCTGCATTTTACTGTGATCTGTGCTCCTGAGGTTCCTGACGGCCCTCGTGTCCGTGCGGGGGAGACGGTGTGTGGCGATACTACCGTACGTCTCATCCCAGCTCCGTGTGCGGCGACATCACATTGGTAGCTGGAAATCAGCCATCGTGGGAGGATTTACACCACGGATGTGGGTGATAAACACGATGAACCAAGCTTTTCTCCTTGGAGAACTGGTTGTTTAAACATTTACGGGCCCACCATTGTAGACCCTTCAGTTGAATGTGCGCACATGAGCCAGGAAGATAGAAAGAGAGACAGACGGAGGGGCTACCTGAACAAATGCCACTTTTAGTCTCAAGAAAATATGTCACGTTTTTACACGTTGGTTGATTTTCTACTTCTGTGAACGCAGGACCATCTCCTAGCACATGGCGAGGCAGTGGAACTTTTTCTTCTCCCAGTGAAGGGTCTTTAGCAGACCTTCCCGAGCCCTTTCGGAAAGGTGTGTGGGCCCTGACACCTTTTCTCAACAGCTTTATTGATGATTTACTGGCTTTGGAAACCTCCCACCCTGGGGCTCCTCAGCCCTGGTTCTGCTCGTGTCCGGCACCTGTTCTGATGTACTTTGTGTGCTAGTCCAGTGTTCTGCAAACTCTCCCTGGGGAGGGAGACATGTTGGTTAAGTTTGTGCTACTTAGCATTTTTAGCATGCGCGATTGTGTTAATGGCACCTTTGTTTTGTTGTGTATTTGTGTACACCTTTGATTTCCAACCGGTGCCCCTGGTTTCTTGTTGATGGTAGTGATGTGAAGTTGCTCTTAAATTTCTGTACGTAATGATGGGAATTAGATTTCAGAGAGAAAGATTGAGTAACTACTAGTTCAGTAAAGATGAGGAGTGTGGCTGGGAATGACTCAGGCATGGGGAACGTGTTAGGGCCATTCGCGGCTGTGCTTTCTTCCCCCTTCAAAGACAACAGGAACAGAATATCATATAGTTGTCAAGAGAATGGGCCGTGGAGCTAGACCTGCCGGATTAGAATCCTGGCTTCTGTCTTCCTGGCTGTGTGACCTTGAGCAAATTGCCTAACCTCTGCGTTCCCTCTTGTATAAAATTATAGTGCATCTCTCATCAGTCTGGGATGAAGATTGACAGATATCGGTCAGTACCTAGAACAATGCCTGATATTTAGCAAGCACTTGATACATTATTAGCTGCTGCTGTCGTTGCTATTATGATTAATTGTAGCATCTCCGTATTATACAGATTTTCCCTAGCGTGGCTCTTTTTGTGACTAGACGGTGCTCAACAAATATTTGTTGACTTGACTTGAATTTAAAATTTTTAGAAGCTGCCAGGCCTGGCACCTTTTAACCAGGAAAAAGCAATTCGGAACCAGACAGAAAGTAAGCAGCAATTTTATTTCTAGTGAGCAGCATCGTCATTCCCGCATGTGTCAGACAGTTGTCCTCTGCCCACTTCGCCTCCCGCTTTGGGAATACCTTTCTAGATGCGCATTGGGACTGAGTAAGAAGCCCAGAAGACGCCCAGACTGACTGGGGTGTCGTTACTGGGTGTGTTTCTCGGCGGTAGGATCGTTTGACTTTTTGTGCATGGCAGTTTCTTTCAGATCCACTCTCAGCACTGGCTTTTTAGAGAAAAGCATCTTTTTATGAAGCCTTTTGTGAAGCAGACTTGTGCACTGATACATCTGCTGTTTGTACCTTGAGTTTGTTTAAACTGAGCCTCACCCAAGCATGGTTGTCTTATTCTCATGGAAATGCAGTTGAGGAGACCATGAAGGCCTCGGGGACTTGACGTTATGTGATGGGATGATGGATCTTTCAGTTAGACTTAGGTTTAGTTGCATCTAACAGAAAATCCCAAATTTTCTGTTCACCCAAGAATTTATTTCCTAATGTAGAAAGTCTAGAGGTTTAGAGGTGGGTGGTCGAAAGTGCTATGATGTCATCAGGAATCCAAGTTCCTTCTTTCCTCCTGTTACACTCAAGGTCATCTCTTGGTCCAGAATGATTGCTGGAACTCCAGCCATTGCATCCACGTTCCAACTAGTGGAATTCCAAGGAGGAAAGGAGACAGGGCAAGAGGGCCCCAGTTGCCAGCTTGGGGAGCTTCCTCCCAGGAACAGTTCTGTGAGTCCCTTGCACACTTCTGCTTACATCTCATTGGGCAAATCTAGTAATGTGGCCGTGCTCACCTGCAAGGATGATAAGACGTGTAGACTCTGAGCTGGGCTCATTGCCACCCAAGATAATCGGGGTCCTGTTACTAAGGAAGGGAGACTGGATAATGAATAAGAGTAAGTGATCTCTGCCACAACAGATAACCTTAAAAAAGATATTGTAATGCTGTTTTTATAGTAAAATTGTAAAGTTTTGGGAGACGTGGTCTGTTGTTTATTGTCTGATTTCCCATAGCCTGTGATCTAAAGAGGCGAATATTAAACTTAGAATGGGGCTTTGGGAGAGGCCCATGGAGGATGGTAGGACAGGAGAAGTCTCCGGTACTAGATGGTCCCCAGGGACCTTTGAGATTCTCTTCCGTGAGTCTGTACCCAGAAGCCCGAACTCCAGCTTTCCCCTTAGCGAGCCCCGTCGGTCTTTTTCAGTGCTGAGTCTCCAGTGCCCACGACTCCACACGGCACATGGTAGGTGCTTGGTCCACAGTTACGCAAAGAATAAGTGAGTCTGAGCCTTGGTTTCCTCATCTATAAAATCCAAATGAGCACCCTTGTCCTTGTGGTCTTTGTAGATAGGGCATGTTCTCGGCCACAGAGAAAGTCAGTGTCAGAGTGCTGGGCAAGGTATGACTATTTTTACTTATCTAATAAGTTTTTAAAAATTATAATAAAGGTAATATGTGTTCATTGTAGAATATTTAGAAAATTCAGACTAGTCATTACTTAGGCCCCTATGTGTCAGGCTCTTAGCCCCCATGGAGTGTTCATTCCAGTGAGGGGAGAGACGTTGAGCAGGTTAAACTATAAACAGGATCATTTTAGATTGTGGTGAAGCATTTTGAAAGGAAACAATGCATGATATGAGAGAATGCCTGGGTAGGTGGCTTATTTTATATTGGGGTACTGGGGAGAATCCTCTCTAGGGATGAGCTCATTTAAGTCAATATTTGAATAATGTTAAGGAACCAGGCCGGTGAGAATTAGGGAAAAATCATTCCAGATGGAACAGCAAGTGCAAAGGCCCTGAGGCAGGGTGAGCTTGGCTGTTTGAGAAATAACAAGGATACTTGTCTGGCTACCTGCAGTGGACAAGGGAGAGAAGGCAGAACTCAAAGCTGGAGAGAGAAGAAAGAATCAGATGATGCAGGATTTTGCAGGGCATGGAATTTGGATTTAATTCTTTACGTACCGGGAAGCCATTGGTGGGTTTTAGGTAGGGATGTGATGCGGTCTTATCTGCTTTTGAAAGATCCCTCTGGCTTCCTAAGGAGACTCTGTTTAGGATGGGGACAAGAGGAGGTGGAGATTACGGGGTGGATGCAGCGGTCCAGGTGAAAGATGCGGGGCTGGGACCCAGGGAGGTGGGAGAGGGGGTGGGAATGGGGTGTCTTTGAAGGTGCTACTGATGGCCTGTCGTGTTGGACTAGGGGTAGTGTCTCAACGCAGACGTTCTGCAGAAAAAGCTCCCTCCCTGCAAGTGTTAGCTTAATTTAAGAGTGGTTCTCAGTGGGGGTGATTTTGTCCCCCGGGAGACAATTTTTGCATCACAGCTGGGGGGAGGGGGTGGTACAGGTACCCCGGGGGTGGAGGCCAGGGATGCTAATAAACATCCTGCCACACACAGGGCAGCCTCCCCAACAACAGATTATCTGGCCCCAAATCAGCAGTCGGCCGTGGTCAGTCATGCTGAGGTTGAGAAATCCTGATTCACTAGACTTTTGCCCCCATAACTTAAAGAAACCGTGGGATAAGGATAATCCCAGGTGTGACTGTCCATCCAGAGGGGAACCCAGTTCTTCACCAAAGGATGTGTCTTCATTATTCTGGAGAGCGGCTTTCAGCTTCACCTCCCCGAGCGTGCTCTGCTGAATGAATGAATGACTAAACGAAGGAGCGGGTGAACTTGGCTGGGGCCCGCCGACGAGGTGAGTCAGACGGGATCGGCCCGCAGGCTTCCGTGGTGTTGGTGGAAGCCAGGCCCCGCTGCACACAAGAACGGGCTCCTTGTTCCTGAATGATGCGTTTGTTGCTCTGCCAGGGAGCCCCGCCCCTCCCAGGTCACCGGCGGAGCCCGTCTCAGCGCCATCTGGCCGTGCGCACAGTGCAAGAGTTATGCAGAGAGCCCTCCAAAAACCCACCCTTTGAAACGAAAGAAACTGGATCTCAAAATCCCAAAATAGAGTGCGGAAAGGTACACATCACGTCTGCCTTCTGCTTTTTTTTTCCCGCCTTGTGGCAAAAGTGACTCAGAATTTTTGGTCTGGATCCAGAGAGACCTGCAGAGCCTTCGGCGTGGGGGCAGGGGTATGATTTGACTGGGAATGGCTCACCTTTTTCATGCCTGAGCTGGCTTGCATTTCCCGAGTCCTGACTTTGGCCACCCCGCCATGTCTCGGGGTCTCTTTGCAGCTCTCGGCTATAGTGGGGCCGGGGAGGCCAGAGCTTACGCTTGGTGCATACGTCCCTGTCTCGGGCAGAATGTTTACATGGAGCTGAACCGCAGTTTCCTTGGGGTGTTTTATCAGTGTGTTCGGACAGCTGCCACCAGGGCTGGCGCTGCGGGATTCCTCGCCCAGCAGCCCTGGAGCGCCCACACGCTGTCGCGCCAGGTACCCCCTCTTGGGCATTCGGTACCCTCCCCAGCCCCTGCTTCTCCCAGAGCACAGGCCCTGCAGACAGTAGACACCTTGTTCCTTAATATCAGGCCGGAGCCCCGAGTGGGAAAATCTGGGGAAGTGTTTCTGCAGGGTGCTTTCCCCTCGTTGCGTGATCTTTGCGTGAACACGGGCGGCAGGGAGCATTGCTTGGGCCTCTCTTTTCCCTCCCTGTGTCCACGGGGCTGCCAGGTTGCTGTACTTTCGACTCAGTCTCGAGATTATAAACTTCATTTTTCCAGCCCAAGTTCGTCTCCTCTCCTGACTTCCAGTGTAATTGGCTTGGGATAATATGTCTCTTTCACGGTGAGACACATTCCTGCAGACTGGCTCAAACGGTAGTGAGTTTACGCAGACTCCAAACGCTGGGGATTCTCTTCCAGACATGAATAAGCCTCCTTTCTCAGAGTCACTGGAGGATGAATCACTTGGCAGTATGTTGATCCACATAGGAACCCAGAATCAATCTGTTCATTTATTTATTCGGCAAATATTTATTGAACACCTATTAGATGCCAGGTACCATTCAAGGTGCTGGGACAGGCTTACGTTTTAGCGTGTGTGTGGGCGGGGACAGACAATAAGCAAATGCATAAAATAGCACTTGTCACTGTCAGGAAGGAAGTAAACAGGAAGATGTGACATGATGTTGGGGGAAGTTCTGCGTCAGCCAGGCTACTCAGAGAAGGCTCTGCGTTTAGGCTGAGACCTGAAGTCAAGGGGAACCAGCTGTGGGAAGACGAATGTTCTAGGAGGAGAGCATTGCATGTGCAAAGGCCCCGAGGCAGGAACAAACTTGGTCTGTTTAGGGAGCAGCAAGGAGGCCTGCATGGCTGGACTAGAGTGGGGAGATGAAGTTGGTGATGTGGATCAGGGCAGACCGTGCAGGGCTTTGGAGGCTGCAATGAGGAGTTTGGATTCTATTCTAAACACATCTGAGGATTATTCCGTCTTAGAGCTGAAAGACAAGACAGCCTTCAAGATCGTTTCTTCCAAGAAACTGAGACCAAACAAGAGGAATTTAATTGCCAAAAGCCACCCAGCCATAGATGAGAGAAGATGAATGGAAGTTAACCTCATTGAACGTGTGCTACGTGCTTCAGACACGACCCGCTCGATCCTCCCAGCAGCCTGGTGAGGTATGCGCCGTCATCAGCCCCATTTACAGAGGAAGAAACTGAGGCCTGGAGATGTTACCCAACTTCTCCACCTTGACACAGTGCGAGCTGCTGCCAGGACGTAAACCTAGAAGGTCAGACCCCACGGCTCGGTGTTCGGCCGGGTCTGCGCAAGAGAACAGAAAGAAGACGTGAAAAGTACTTGTTTGGCATCCTAAACAAAACAAAACAAAAAACACCCAACTCTACCCACAGATTTTAGGCTTGCATATTTTGACCCAGTGCTTCCAGACTCACCTCCTCTATGACTCGGTTACTCTTCGGCCCAGAGACACAGTAGGTCAGGGTGGGGTTGCTGGTGGGCGCCCGGGGCTGAGTTGACGTTTCTGTCGAGGGGCCCAGGAGCTGGAGGTTGAGGGCGGCGGGGTGGGCGAGAGCAGAGAAGGGAAAGTTAATGTCTCCAGCCCCCGGGGGAGGGGGCAGAGTGGTGCGAGCTCTTTACCCAAAGACCCCCCAGGGCGGTGGGTGGAGGGGATGGGGTGCAGCGTTTGGCCTGATTCCCATCAGGCTGAGGTGCCTTGCCCTCGTCTCTCCACGCTGGTTTCTAGGCTTCCTCGGGGTTTCTAATGTGGGCATGGTAATTGGAAACAAATCTAGCATGTTTCGGGCCATCAAGCCTGTCGAGTGAGCGTGCTTGCTGTGCGGTAGATATGTCTGTTTTTAATTTCCAGTGATGTGAGAAATATAGAATGACTCGATTCTTAATTTAGAACACGGAGAGAGACTGACTGCTTTGGTTTTCGAGCCTGTCCAGACCGTCTGATTCCCTGTTTGTGGTGCCCCATGTGATTGCCAAATGCGCCACTCTCAGCAGGGCGGCTGGTCACCGTCGTCTCCTGCCGGACTGGAGACGCATCCGGCCGTGGGACCCCGGCTGGGTCAGAAAGTCTGTGGGGCTCCCTCTTCGTCACACCCGGAGCTGCTGTCACCCCTGTTTGCAGCAGGGCAGCCCAGGTCAGGCACCAGTTGTCCAACCGGCCGAGACCGGCCCACACCCAGCAGGACAGGGCCCTGCGACACAGTTGCCCAAGCTGCAGAGCAGTTGGTGTGGGCGGCATAATAGCTCTTTGTCACGGGAAGGGGCAGGGTCTGGAGAGACTGCAGCTGCTCCGGCCCCTCCCGCGTCACCCCGCTCACTGGCCGGGCACCTGCGTGGTGCTCCAGGCACGGAGGCTGCACAGTGAGCAGGACGGACGAGGCGCTGCCCTCGGGGGCTGACGTCCCAGTGGGGAGGCAGCAACGCTCAGACGGCCAAACCGTGCAGTGTCGGGGTGGGAGGTGTCAGGTGGCGACACAGCGTAAAGCAGGGTGTGTGCATGGAGAGTGAGAGGGGCGTGGGCTTCTCTGATGAGGGGTCACCGAGGGCAGGTGTGAATGAACAGGGGTGGGCCCTGTGGGTAGGGGCAGAGCGTTCCAGGCAGAGGCAAGATGAGCGTCGAGACTCTGGGGCGGACGCCTGCCTGCCGGGTGCCCAGCTCGCTTGGGGGTGACGAGGCCAGCGTGGCTGCCGTGGAGGGGGAGGGGAAGGGAGGATGGGGCCAGATCCTATGGGATCCTCGGAGTCTTGTTAAGGACTTCGGTTTTTTGGTGCAAGTTAGATGTTTGCTGTTGGGGGGATTTGAGCAGAGGAGCCGCTTTCAAAGATCTTTCCAGCTGCTGCGTGGAGGAGACTATGGGGGGAATGGGGTGGGCAGGGGTGGAAGCCAGAGACCAGGCCCCGCTCACCACGGCACTGGGGTGGAAGAGGTGGAGGAGGCAAGGGTGACGGACCGGAGTGGCATTTAGGGACAGAATTGGCAGGACTTTGCGGTGGACCCAATACGAGGTCGAGGCGGAGGGAGGTATCAGGAATTATGGTCTTTACTGAGTGGTCGATACGTGCTCATGAGCCAGGTAGGAGATGCTCGTTGGCGTGACTGAGTCAAGTCATGGACTAAGTGAGCCTGGTCTGTGCGTGTACGTGCGTGTGTGCGTGTGTGTGCGTGTGTGTGCGTGTCTGTGTGTGTGTGCGCGTGTGTGCGCGTGTGTGTGTGCGTGTGTGTGCGTGTCTGTGTGCGAGTGTGTGTGCGTGTGTGTGTGCGCGTGTCTGTGTGTGTGTGCGCGCGAGTGTGTTGGGGGGTCAGGGTGGCAGCTACGTGCTGCAACTTTGGCATCCAAAAATAAATGCGGAATTTGGGATCCTGTGTTTGTAAAACTCTCCTCCCCACGTGCTACGTGGCCGTGGGGAATTGCAATACCCGCCTCCCCCCGCGGGCCTTTCCCTTCTTTCAGAGAGAAATCTTTGAGGATGACAGCAATTTCCTAATATTCAAAATTCAACAAAAATGCTACTTAACGTCGTTAATGTTTTATTTTGGTAAAACTCAAAACAGTTTGCTTGGCCAGTTGCCACTTTGGAAATCAGTCCCACATTTCGGATCTGAGTCGTCCAGCTGAGAGCGTTTAAAAAGCTTGAGCAGAGTTGATAGAAGAGCCGTTTTCAAGAAGTGCTTCTTGCAGGAGTTCTCTCTGTAGTGTTCCTGATGGGACCGCTGGGAACCACCTAAATGCGCGGCTACCCGTAGGTGTTAGTTAAAGCTGTGGGTAGGATGGAAACGCTGGGGCCGGTGGGGGACGCGAGGCATTGGCCTGACCCTGAGAGTGACACCCAAGCAAGTCCTGTGCCCTGGGCACCTCACCGGCCCGGGCTAGTCTGAGCCCTGAGAAATATGTGCAGTCATTTGAGATTATCTCATAAAACAGGATTTAATGACGAGAGGAAGTAGTCACTATATTAGTAAGTGGAAACGATACGTAAAATGGAACGCCTACTATATTCATCTGTGTGCCTGGAAGAAAAGTCCGAGAGGGTAGATAATTTTAGCTTGACGGGGGCATAAGCTTTAGTGATCTACTGCGCAGAATGGGGACTAGAGTAGATGATAATGCATTGCATGTTTTAAAACTGCTGAAAGTAGATTGGAAATGTTTTCACCACGAAAAATTAAAAAGTATGTAAGGTGACAGATTTGTTCATTAACTTGATTTAATCATGCCACAATGTAAATACGTATGAGAACATCACACGTTGTACCCCATAAATATATAATATACACAATTATTATTTGTCAATTAAAAGCGAGAAAAATAAAATGAAGAGTAAAGCAATTTTGAATGAAAAAAAGTTTGGAAGGACGTACGCTAAAGTGCTGCTTATTTCGTGGGGGGCATCTTCTTTATAATTTATACTGTCTCTTTTTCCTGCGATGAACGAACTCATTACTTTATAACAAGAAAAAGGAAAAGCAAGAATCAGCAAATGTCGATGCCCTTTTGTGTTTGCATCAGAACAGTTACTAATAAATTGGCGCTAAGTGGGGATGGGGGATGAGTCCGACTGGCCTTCTCTGTGACGTGGCGGGTCTTTGAGATGTGCAGACCATGCTAGTCTGCATCCGATTGCTTTTGCTGAGCCCGTAGGGTGGACCTGCCTGTCTCAAAGTGCACGGCCCAGACTCACGGGGGACTTCGCCTCTTGCTGAATCAGAAGTCAGCAGACAGAGGACGCAAGCAGGGCCGGCGGAGGCTGTCGCCGCCCAGTTGCTTATGAGCTGTGGGATGGCCAGTGGGTTACTTCACCCGGCTGAGCCTCGGTTTTCTCATCTAAAAAGGGGTGACACTGCTTTCCTCTAAGGCTTGTGTGGAAATTAACTTAGCTGTGCTTGCCAGCAGTCAGACCACGCAGGAAAACCTTCACCTATGGCAGATGCAGAATTTCCGTGTGACGGGGTTGGATGTGTGGGGAGGGTGTTTAAATCACAAATCACCTGCTCTTCCTTAGATCTGATTTGCAAGTAGCCCAGCTGGCAAGGGGACCGAGTAGATGTCCCCAAGCCTGCAGTTTGCATGAGGAAGTCACGTCGAGCTGCAGCACGGGCCTCGCCCCCACCCACGCCGCGGACGCTCCCTGCCCGTGCGTTCAGCCCTTCACGGTGTGCTCTAGAAACACGCCTTCTTCCTGGAAACTTTTCAACTGCCTGGGAAATTACAAGAAGCAGAAACTTTCGCTCTCACCTTGGCCGCAGGAAGTAGAGCCTCCTGTGCTTTGGAGGCTGGCTGCCTGCAGGGTGATCCCGCTTGCCCCGCCAGGCCAGCGGGAGGACCTCACCTGTGGAGAAGCCTGGGAAGGCCACACCGGAGTCTGACCAAGGTCTCCCTAAGATGGGACGACAGGGAGTTTGGGCCCTTGAGGGCAGATCATGTCATCTCAAGACACCAGGCTCTACTTGCAAAACCCAAATCACTCAGTTTTTGGAGAAGCAAGTAAATAGCCAGTAAAAGCCTCTGCAGGGCTGACAGGGAAGGCTCTTCCAGAATGAACCTGCACAGTCAGAGCTCTGGGCACGTTGTCCGCCTCCTGGGGCGTGGATGGGACGTTTTCTTTTCACGCAGGACGGCAAGGTTGCCTGGCCCGGGCCCTCCTCCCCGTGCCCCAAGTCAGCGACCGCTCAACCCGCCCACGAGAAGACTGGAGTCAGCAGTCCCTGGGCTCTTCCACACCAGGGCTGATTCGGGTCGTTTCCCGCTTTGTGAGTCGCTCACACTCACGCTTGGCCCTTCCATCCGCTATGCACAGTCACCTCCCTGTTTCGATTCGCATCATCCTCCGATGATACGGAGAATTCTCGTTTTGTGGGCTCCTCCTGTGTGCTGTGCTTTGGCACCCAGCAAAGGTCATCCTATTTGGTCTTTTGAAAGAGGTCTGGGGAGCGGCAGGTGACGTTCCGTGGAAACTCAGGAGGGTAGAGCAATGGCTTCGAAGTCTCGCAGCTGTTACGGAGCGGCCCCGGGATTGACGCTGAGATACGTCTGACCCAAAGAGAGAACTTCGCTCCTTCTACCGTACCACGCCCTCTCCTGATGTTAACCTGGAGGAGGGAACGGTTACCCGACGTGGGGCGGCTCCGTCTGCTCACGTTGTACGCACTGGCCCAGCTCACCCAGGGGCTGAGAACAAGAGAGATTGTTCTCGGCTTTTCTAAGAGAGTAGGTTTTCTCTTAAGGAGCAACCGTTTTTGTTTGTTTTAGTTGCTATTTGTTTCTTTCTCTGCTGCCCCACCCCGCAAACCTCCCTCTGTCTTCCTCTCTCTCTCCCCCAGCCCCGGCCCCCCTGTTTGGCAGGAAGCACACTCTTGATCTTCTAATTCAGCTCTTGCTCATATTTCCTTTGAGGACATGCACTTTCTGACCTGCAGTCGTAGGTCCGAGGGCAGCTGGAATCCACCAGATGTCAAGGCCTCGGACAGTGTAGCAGGAAAGGGGGTGGGCTTGGAGCCTGAGAGTCCGGAGTTCGAATCCTGACTCTGCCCTATATTTACCGCGTTGACTGGGGCAAGTTGCTTGACTTTAGCAAACCTCAGTTACCTTATCTGCAAGATGCAGGCGACAGCATGCCCGTCCTGCGTAGCTTTGTTGTGATTCACGTCAGTTTGGTGCAAAGGAAGCAGTTGCCGTTCGCTGCTGCATCGTTGTTGATGGCGACCGTTCAGTCAACAAACGTTCGTTGACCGCACCTAACAAAACAAACAAGATTGCCGCTTCTGTGGAACTTGTGTTCAGGTGGGAAGAGAGGTACTCATAAACAAAGAAACAACTAACTGAACAAGGGGTTTGAGGATGATGAATTAAATGTTCCAATGGTGTGCTAATAATTGTTTAACATCTGATTTTCCAGGAAAAAAAAAAAAAGCCCTGATTTATAGTATTTGCCAATTTTTGTGGTGTAGGTATTCCCACCGGGGCTGGGAATATACATACCAAAGTGGTGTCAACTGGCTCTTAAAATTCCTAAAAATTTAACAGTTGGTTCTTGCAAGGCCAAAAGAGCTGGTTTCATCACTGGCTGTATGTAAATAATGTGGTTCGGGAAAAGCTTGAGGATCTGAAAAACAAATGTACCACTGTAAGAGTATTCAAGGCAGAGAAAATAGCTTGTGCAAAGGCCCTGAGGTCAGAAAGGGCTTGGTGTGTTCAAGGAATGGGAGGATGGCTGCTGTCAGCAGGAGCCTAACTGGGTGGCAGAAGAGACAAGGCTTGGCTTTTGGAAGCCTAGTAGAGCATAGCACTGAGTTTGGATTTTATTTTAAGGCCACAAGAAGTCTTTGGAGGGTTGTAGGCAGGTGAGTGTCTAGATCTGATTTGCATTTTCAAAAGATCATTGAGCTGTTCTGTGAAAGACCAGCAAGAGGCAAGTTGGGCAGTGCTAGTCACCCCAGTGAGAGGCGTCGGTGGCTCGGGCGAGTGTGCCAACAGGGGAGAGGACAGAAGTGGCTAGATTCAGATAGAGCCGTGCGGACGTGACAGATTTTATCTCCAGGTGTTCCCTGGCTGTTTACCCCGAGCACACCCAGCAGGAGATTTCTGCTCTTCTGTCATCAGAGGAGGAAGTGGCCTCACACTCAGACCGTCAGGGCTCAAATCCATCCCACCTGCTTTCTTCTCGATACCACCTCCTAATAAATCCAGGAGAGGAGATGAGGAAACATATTTGTCTTGGGCCCAAATGGAAAGCAAAAACAACAAAACCAAAATCTCTTCTCTTGCCCTTCCTCGTCTGGATTTTTGTCTCTGAGAACAGTACCTGTCCCTCAGGTAAGAGGCTTCTGACTTGGATTTCCACCTTGTCCCAAGGCCGCCTCTTAGTGTGTGTCAGGCACTTACGCAAGCGTCTGGCAGGTTATGAAAAAAGTTATCATCTAGTCTATTCCACTCCCAGCCTGTCTCCTCGTCTAGTTTCTAGAAGGGGACGTGAGAACTGTGTCTTTCTGGAAGGGCATTGTCCAATAGAACTTTCTGTGGTGATGGAAATGGTCTGTATCTGTGCTGTTCATTATGGTGGCCACCAGCCAGTGTGGCTTATGAGCACTTGAAATGTGGCTAATGTGACTGAGAAACTGAATCTTCGATTTTATTTAATTGTCATTAACATACGTGTATGGCCAGCGGCTCCCGCCTTGGACAGCATAATGCTAGACCGCGTGGCGTCATCTTTCACCCTGGAGCCTTTCTTTGCTTTTTGGCACGTGATGGCAGATCCTGCCGACGTTTCGTAGAACTTCAGAGAAGGGTGGGATCTTAGTGGGTTGTCACTTGTCACAGCCCTCTTCAATTTGCAGGAAAGAACAGAGGCACAGAAAGACTAAATGATTTGCCTGGCGTGTCTCTGCTGAGGAGTGGCAAGACAGCAACGCATCATCAAGCTCTCAGCTCAATGTCCTTTTGTCTTTTATTGTTAGGTATATATTTTAAACCAGTATTAAATTTCACAAGTTTTCAGGAATACATTCTTCCTGTAACGTGGTGTATAGATCAGACTCCTCTTTGGCCACTTTCTCAATCTTGAACTTCTCCTCCATTCCTAGAGGCGATCGTGGTGTGGTCAGTTTGGAGCACATCCTTCTCCACCTTTTCCTATTGGATTTACATGCATATAAATGGATGGATGGAAAACATTCTTCATTGTTTTATAAGTTTTATCATGTTGCATGTAGTTTTCTATACATTGCTTTTCTTTTTTAACAGTGTATTCTAGATCTTTCTGGGTCAATTCATGGACCTGTAGCTTATTATTATTATTTTTTTTAACACTGCTTACTATTTCATAGCATGCCACATTAGTCATCAAGCTGTTGATGTAACTCATTGTTCATTATTACATTTGTTGTAGCAAACATTTTTGTACATATCTTCTGTACGCACAGTGTTTCTCTGTGGTGCATACCGAGAGGTGGAATTACTGAGTCAGAGAGTGCTAATCTATTTATGTGTGTTTTTATTAGAGCTACTGCTCCAATACTCTTTAAAATAGTTATACCAGTTTGTATTCCTATCAGCTACATGAGAGTGCCTATTCCCCTGCAGTCTCCAAAATACTTCATATTAACAAATGTGTACACGCGTGCCAATGTAACAGGTGAAAAATGGTATCTCATGGTTGTTTAATTTGCATTTTTCTGTTTCCAAGTCAAATTGAACATCTGTTCTATGTTAATGGCCATTTGTTTTTTGTGAACTTCCTGGTCAAATATTTTGCCCATTTTTTTTTTCTGTTGGATGGCTTTATTAATTAATTCATTCAGCAAATATGTCCTAGGATGCTTACTGTGTGCTAAGCAATATTCTAGGTGCTAGGGATTTTGTAGCAAATTAAATAGACAAACTTTTCTGCCCTCGAGGTGATGGTTTAGTTCTGAGAGAAAGACCTACGCAAAAGAAATCAAGAAAATACAGTGTGTTAGATTGGATAAAAAGGAGAAGGAGACAGAGAAGCCTCCGGGCTGGGCCTCAGTTTTAAGCAGGAGGTCCAGGAAATCTTGTCTTTTACTTACTCACTTGTAGGCATTCTTTGTATGTTCTATGTGCTAATCTTTTGCCTGTTACTGATATATGTAGCCCCGATTTTCTTCCAGTTTTTAGCTATCGTTTGACTTACATGATGGTGCTTTTGTCCCAGTCTTTTTTTAAAATTACAAAATCAAACTTTGTTAATTGGAACATAGTCACGTAGAAAGTGAGAGTTCTTCTGATCTTCCCAGGCAGCGATCGTCAGGGCTCTGTGTCTGTCCTTTCAGGTTATCTTCTGTCCTCGCTGCTGTGCAGCACCCCCTGCAACCGCAGTCGCCGGTTAAGCATAGTTTCTGGCTGTTTCTCCACAAATGCAATCTGATCTGCTCTCCGTAAATGCAGTTCTTTCTCCTGGCCACTTAGTATTCCATTTTAGCGGGGATCTCTGTGCTTTATCCAAGCCGTCCCCTCTGGCTGGACATCGGGGTTGCTTCCGGTTCCGTGTTCTTCCAGACGGCAGTCTCGCCCTCTTCCTGCTGCTCAGACGTTCTCTCGTCTCTTTTGTTTGCGGGACTGGAGCCGCCGCAGCCCGAATGCTGATGGTTTTGTTCTCTCTCCGCAGCTCCACGGCTACATGGAAAACAAGCCCCTGGGGCTTCAGATCTTCATCGGGACGGCCGATGAGCGGATCCTCAAGCCGCACGCCTTCTACCAGGTGCACCGCATCACGGGGAAAACCGTCACCACCACCAGCTACGAGAAGATTGTGGGCAACACCAAAGTCCTGGAGATTCCCCTGGAGCCCAAAAACAACATGAGGGCAACGTAAGGGCCGGGGGCCGGGGACCGGGGGTCCTGACGGGGCGGTGAGCAGGGTCGGTGGCAGGGTTTGGGAGAGGGGACTCCGCGGAGTTGACGGAAGCAGCCGTTGATGGCAGTTCTCAATCCGCGGATATCTTCATATGTCTTGGGAGGAAGAATACTCACGAATCTTTGAATTATGTTGCTTGGGATGAGGTTAAATTTATTTACATTGAAAAAATCGATTTGACCCATGGAAATGACCATACAGGGAGGTCCAAATGCACAGTGCAGATACACCTATTGCTAAATACGCCTTTGCCTACGGCTAAGATTTGGGAAACACTGCACACGTGTTTTGAGATTGAAAGCCTTTTTATGAGAAAATAAATTCCAACTTACAGAAAAACTGCAAGAAACGTGCAGAGAGCTCCTGAGTGCCGTAATCCGGTAGCTCAGATTTACCAGTTGGTGACATTTTCACATTTGCTTTATACTTCTTTCCTCACCCCCTTTCCCGAACCTTTTGAGAGCTAGTTGTAGACATTATGGCCCTTGCCTCTTAACTACTTCAGGGTGTGTTTCCTAAGAGCAAGGACGCGCTCTCACATAACCGCGGGACATTTGTCGCGTTCAAGAGATTCAGCGTCAATCACTTCTCTTAGCTACTGAATAGTCTGTAATCGGTATTCACTAGTTGAGTGGAGTTCTTCAGATGCTTTTGAGAATAGAAGAGTTGGCACGAAAAATCTCCCCAGAGAAGTAATTTCCACTGGGGAATTTCTTTAATTACGTTTTTTTTTTTTTTTTACCTCTATCTTGGTATAAATTCCTGGCTGAAATGCTTCTGGGGACTTTGCATTAACCCCTGTGGCTGGCTTACAGGACAAGTTAAGGGGGTTTTATGCGTGATTTTTTCCTGTTTACGGAGATGGTCGGTTACAAATGGGCTTCTTGACCTCCCCCCTCGGGCAGCGTCGACTGCGCCGGGATCCTGAAGCTGAGAAACGCGGACATCGAGCTGCGGAAAGGCGAGACGGACATCGGGAGGAAGAACACGCGCGTGCGGCTGGTTTTCCGGGTTCACATCCCAGAGTCCAGCGGCAGGATCGTCTCCTTGCAGACCGCGTCCAACCCCATCGAGTGCTGTAAGCTGGGCTCCGGGCAGGGTCTTTGGAAGGTACCCAGGGTGGCCACAGGAATGTGTGGGACCTACAAGGACACGTCGGCCCAAAAAGACCAAAGGGGCTAGAGAGACAGAGCACATCGAAGGGGTTCCATCTGCTTCTGTTTGCTTCCAGAGGGTTTTGTGGCCTCCCAGGAAAGGAAACAATATGGCTAATGAGTAGCCTACAGCTTCCTTTAGAAGATTCAAAACGTGTGAATATCATTCTGGTCTGAAAAAGGGTAGATGCATTTGGCGGGAGTTCGTTGTACAGCATGACTCTTTCTTTTCCTCCTCTCTCCTTTCCACATGAACAACAATATCACAGTGACTCCTGTTGAGCTTTGACTCTGCTGGTCACAGTGCCAAGTGCCCAGCATGTAATGGGTCATTTAATATTCACAGGAGTCCTTGGCACTAGCCGCTGTCACTGTGCCCATTTTATAGGTGAGAAGGGAGAGACCCAAGGGGGTGAGTAACCTGTGCATACAACCAAGAATGGCGGGGTTGGAATTGGAACCGGTGCTTTGCAGGCAGGAGCCACGCCCACCCCAGCCCCTGCAGCCCACCCCCGCGTGGCGACTGAGGTGTGTTTGTGTCCAGCACCGTGCCAGGTGCTTGGGTTCCCCAGATGGGCAAGATGCTCTCTCTGTCCTCAGCGAGCTTATGGTCTGCTGAGGATAAGGACACCTAAACAGATGGTTGTAAAGTTGCAGAAGATTTTTAGAACTAGTATGAAGTGGCTAAGACCTGCCACTTGGAAAGATACTGAGCAGAAAACTGGCTCATTTCTACCAGGTTTCAAGAGAAGTAGCTTTGTGCTCATCCTTAGGCACTTTCTAGAAGTTTTGTTAGGTTTTGCAATTAGACATGACAAAGCTTACTGTCTGCTCAGCGTTTGAAAGTTTAGAAATTACTTTAAAATGTATAAAGAAGAAAAGCAAACATTGTTCCAGAAACAAAAACTGCTTATATTATTTTTTTTTTAGTCTCTTTCTTCTAAGAATATTTTCTTTTATGTTGTTATAATCATGTTCCATATTAAATTATTTCAGGATTTTTTTTTGCCTTTATATTGGACATTTTACCATAACTGGGTGTCATAAAATCAGTTTCCTACAGAGGCCTGGGAAGTTGTGAAGATGAATGGAGTGGGTTGGGTGGCAGACATTAGGGAGCAGTGGAAATTGGGGCCAGGATGGCACATTCCCCACCCAATGGGCTGCTGTTGCTTAACTACAGCCAATGTTTCCACAGAAGAGTGTAGACTCAATGTGGCCACATCTTCTGACTTTTTAAAGAGAAACCAAAAATCTCCTGATTTAAAAAAAAATGGCAACAAATTCAAAATACTCTGTAGGTCAGAGTCTGCCTGTGGCTTCTGTTAATCAGAGGTGGTCTTAAGACATTGATAAGCAAAGGGGAAGCCTGAATATTTTATGTAGAACACGTTGGGGAGCTTGGTCTTGATTGGAAACAAATGAAGGAGCCCACTGACTTCTTCCAGCCTTGCAAGCGAAGATACAGATCAGGCTGAACTGGTGTTGAGTTTACACTCTGATGTCGGAGGAGAGAAAGACCCAGTGACAGATAACAAGGGAGAACAAGTGCTGGAAACCACATCTTTGTAGAAATGTTGGAGTTCCCCTACGCTGCTCAGCAGACCCCACCCCATCCCCCGAACGCTGGTCATGGTGGCTGCCCCACCCCAGCTTGGGTTTGAACATCGCATGATGTTGTTAGTGTTTCCTCAGTGATTTGGGGGATTTTGAGCAGATAAGGTCTCCCTTTTCTGGCAAGTGACGCACACTCTAGCAGGGGGCCGTGGTGTGTAGCGAGGTGAGGACCAGGAGGCAGGAGCAGGACCGTTCCCAGGAGCCCATGTTCCTCTCTGTCTTTGGGTTCCTCAGGGCAACTTATTTACGTTCGTCTGAGACTTTAAGGATCATCACTGAGCTGCAGGTACCTCCAGCACGATCTTCAGGGCATTAGAAAGTTATCTGAACCTTGAATTTTTTTTCTTTTCTTTTAAAGTATTTGACTGATTCACCTACCTCGTTTTGACAGATCAGGAAACTGGGACTTTCTTGGGAGAGTGGTTGACCCATTTTTACTTAGTAGATAGCAAAGCCAGAGTCTCCAACGTTCTGGCTCGATGAAATACCTTCTTTGGTTTCTGTTACCCACGCTTCCCTGCAATGCCAAGCTGAGCTACCAGTTGGCTTCTCTGCCTCTCACCCGTAATCTTCATTTTTTCTTCCTTCTTTGCTCTGTTCCCCTAGACCAGTGCCTGTTAGTTCCATAAATACTGGTCATCTTGACTTACTGTGCAATCCCTAGGGAGATGTTCAATAAATATCTGTTGACAATTAGTCAATAACATGCATTAGCAAAGATGTGTAAAATAAATATTTATTGACTAATGACTTAGTGTATACCCTTTGGGGAGGGTGAGTTGGCAAGAAAAACACTTCGTGGGCTGGTACTTATTTGCAAGGCTAACTTATTTACTTTGGAGGTGCCTTTATGTGCCGTCTTAGGGATCAAGGGTAAGTTCTTAGAATTTTTAATAGAAAACACATGAACAAACCACCAGAGGCTACTCTTTGGAAAATGGAGTGGTTTGCTAAAACATGCAGGTTCCTTCTATTATTAATAATACCAGCTTGCCAGAGGTCCAGTCTCACTCTCGCACGGACGGCGCCCCACGTGTTTCTGGTCTCCTGTTTCCGCTGGGTCTTCGGTGTTGCCAAGGAGACCCTTCACGTTTCCACCACTGCTCCTTCCCTTGTTCTCGGGGAAGGCTGTTTTGGACCTTCTCCTGTCTTCCAACCTCTGAACGCCGCCCCCACCCCCTTCCCACTCCAGGCAGATAGCCGCACCTCCCGCTTCTCTGGGAACAAGGACGAGGTCAGAAGGGAACACCCTCGTCTCCCCAACAACAAGCCACCCACGGCTGGCAGCTGTCTGCAGCCCTCCCTCCCACCCGTCCACCGGGGTGGAGCAGCTCCCCGCCCTGCCCAGCCTCCCTGCCTGGCCGGGGCCCAGGGCCTGCCTCCCCGGCTCTTCCGTGTTCCCGGCCCGGTCTCCTTGGGGGTTGCGCTGCCCCCTGCTCCCGTCCGTGCTAGTTTCCCAGGCTGTCAGAACAGTCGCCCACAAACTGGGTGGCTCCAAACAACAGAAATGTATTTTCTCACAGTTCTGGAGGGCAGAAGCCCAAAATCAAGGGGTCAGCAGGGTTGGTTCCTGCTGGAGGACACGAGGGAAAAACCGCGCCGTGCCTTTCTCCAGCTGTGGTGGCTGCTGGCTGCATCCTCCCTTCTCTGCGTCTCTGTGTGTGTGTCCCTTTCTGTAGCTTGTAAGGACACACGTCATTGGATCTAAACCCCAATGCAGGGCGATTGCATCTCCATCTTTACCTTAATTATATCCGCAAAGATCTTATTTCCAAATACGGTGCACTCCGAGGTTCCAGGTGAACGTGCGGTTCGGGGTGCTGCTCGTTCTGCCTGCTACACCTTTGCAGCGCACTTCTCGACCTTCCTTCCTGTCTGCTGCTCAGTCCCCAAATGCACGGGGATCTTCCTCTAACTTGTCAGCTTTTGCTTATACTGACACCCCCACCCCGAACACAGGTTGTCGAACCTGGCTGCATGCTAGAATTACCTGGGGAGTGGTTTGCTAAAAATATCTATATATAAAAATACTGATGCCCTGGTCTGGCCCCAGAGACTGATTTGGCTCGTCTGGGTGCAGCCTGGGCATGGAGACTTGCAGAGGTGTCCCTGATGATCCTCATGTTCGGCAGAGTTTGAGAACCGCCGACCTGGAGCCCTCTCCTGCCCCTATCCTCAGTTGCTTGGCAAACTCCTTATCCACGGCCCCTGGGTAGACGGCTCCTGGCAGAGGAAGCGACCCCACAGGTACGGGGTCCCCTCTTTGTGCTCCAACAGCCAAGATTGCTTGTTAGTCTCTCTCCTATAAGGGCCAGACCAACCCGTGTTTGCCAGGACCTGGCGCACAGTGACGCTCTCCAGAATGCTGAAAAAATGAGGGAGGAAAACAAGGATTTCCACACAGCCTCGTGGGGAGAAAGAGGCTGCAGTGAGACGGTGGATGTCTGCAGGCGCAGATACCTGGTACCGTGACAACTTTCCAGAACCTCTCCAGCCGTGACTCGCAGTGGCTCTGCCCGAGGCCAGAGGGCTTTCTCCCTGCCCTGCAGACTGTGCCTGTCATTTCACCCCTGCCCTGCCCCGCCTGCTCAGCGCGCGGTTAAATCCACTTCGCTCATTTTGCAGGGGGCGGGTGTGGGGTGTGGGTTAGAAACGGATTTTCTCACACGCTTCTCTCTCTCTCTGACATGTGTTTTTTACTGGGGTATAATTGAGATACGGGAGACTGCACAGACCGTAAGTGCTCAGTTCGGTGGTTTCTGACAATCGCAGGTACCCACGTAAGCGCCACTCGGAGCAAGATGTAGAGCGCTGCCCTCCCGCCTCGTGCCCCTCCGGTCAGTGCCGCCTCCCCAAGCCCCACACAAGCCATTGCTTAGTCTTCCTTGTTCTGGAACGTCGTAGAATGGGATTACGCAGTCTGTACTCGTTGGGGTCCGGCTGTTTTTGCTCAGCACGTTGTTTTTGAGATCTGCCGCTGCCGCTGTGGGATCTGGTCATCCTGTCCTGTTCATTGCTGGGCAGTATTCAATCGTATGAATGTAACAATTGCTTCTTTGCCATGTGATAGGCGTTCGAGCCGTTCCCAGGGCTTGGGTATTTTGGGTAGGGCTGCTGTGAACATTCCTGTTCGAGTCCTTTGTGGACAGATGCTTTCGTTTCTCTTGGGCAAATACCTGGGAATGGAACCGCGTGTGTATGTTGTGACTTAGGTATTCTCAGTGTCATTTTACGCTCCGTACAAGAGCGCGTGAGAGTCCAGTTGCGCTGCATCCTCACCTGCATGCAGTACTTTCAGTCTTGATTATTTTAGCCATTCTGATGATGTAAATTGGGATCTCATCACGGTTTTAATTTGCATATCAACAGTGGCTAGTGATCTCGAGCCCTGCTCAAGCGCTTGTTGGCTACCTATGCGTCCTCTCTGGTGGAGTGTCTGTTCAGGTTATTTGCCCATTTTTTATTCGATTACTCATATTTTTATCGTTAACATGCAGCATTCTTTATGTGGTCCGGACACCGGTCCTTTATCAGATATATGTATTATGAATACTTTTCCCCAGTCTGTGGCTTGCCTGTTTACTTTCTGCGTGACATCTTTTTATGAACATCAGTATTTTATTTTGATGAAGCCTAATTTGTCATTTTCTTCTCTTTTGGGCTTGGTGCCTTTTTTATTTCCCCAAGAAATCTCTGCCTATCAAAGGTAGCAAAGATACTCACTTATGTTTCCTTCTAGAAGCTTTTGGGTTCTGGCTTTCATGTTTAGGGAACTGACCCATCTCAGGTTGGTGTGTGGGGATGGGGAAGCAGTGACACTAGTCATGCTGATCAGGGAAGGCCCCTCTGAGGAGGTGGCATGTTAACCCAGACCTGAGTGACTGGTCCAGGTGGAGGGTGCAGCAAGTGCAAAGGTCCTGGGGTGGCAGGGAGAAGCTTGGGGTCTCCAGGGAACAGAAAGGGAGCCGGGGGAGACCGTGTGGCGTGAATGGAGGTGAAAACCCCATCTGGGGACTCTGGATTTTATTCTGAGTGAAGTGGGAAGCCTTGGGTTCCCAGTAGGGGGCTGACATATGATTTATATTTTAGAACTGTGTGCTGCTCTTTTAGCACAGAGCCTAGCACACAATAGATCCTAATAAATTCTTGAAGACAAACGAAGGAAGAAAGGAGATGGTAGAGACAGAACAGGGAAGAGGCGAAGGAAAATGAGCAATGACCAGTCGCCTACTGTGTGTTGGGCGCTTCCTGTATGTGGCTGGATCAGCGTAGGGACTCCACGGGGAACCGAAGCGCAGAGAAGGTAACTGCCGGCAGCCACCCAGCTGGTAGGAGGCGAAGCCAGCGCTGACATCCACATCCCACTGAACCCCAGGGCAATGATGTCGAGCTACATCTCGAGTGACAAGATTAATTTGGGCCAGAAATCCAAAGGGTGGCTTCATCTCATTGTAAATCAGAGACCAGCCACCAGGGACCCCCAGGGGCTGTGGACACCCCCACACTACATAGCACCGAATTATCTCCCTTGAGATCCTGTGGCATAAATCTTGGATGAAATCTGGGCTTCGGACAGAGTGCAGGTTGGCCAGGCCTTTGTTAGCCTTTGTTCTCCAAGCAGTGACCACGAGGCCATGTGTCAGAAACACCAGAAAGCTCCGTGCTGGGAGAAAGCGTTCAGAGTGGTGGGAGGGAGTATGCACTCTGGAGCCAGCAGCTTGGGTTCAAACCCTGCCTCTGCTGCTTAGTCCTAGGGAAGTTAACATTTTGTGCCTTAGTTTCCTCATCTGTAAAATGGGGAGATAATAATACCTACCTCGTTGCCGGGGTTAAATGAGTGTGTGTGCATCTCATGAAGGAAGTACTAGCTGTGATCACACAAGGTAACCCAGGTACCTCCCTTCTGGTGGCCCAGTCTGAACAAATCTCGTGGTCTCGCCTGCAGCCCTCCCGTGGCTCTGCAAGGAGACTCCCCGTACCTCCGGCTGCCACCCTGTCCCTGCAGCGAGACCGCAGCCCAGGCAGCAGTAGGCAGGTGTGGGAGTTGAGCAGGCACGCATTGTTTCAGGTGAGCCGGCAGCAGGCAACACACCCTGCCGCAGGAAGGAACCCAGATGGTTATCTGGCCGGCGGAGTGGGCCGGGTGGGTGGGCGATTGCAGGAAAGTTGATTTTTCTGAGAGCCTGGGATGGGGGTGGCTTCTCTGCTGATCGATACGGTTACCTGTCTGGCCCTTTGCTGGGCTGGTTGCGCAGGAGCAGGGAAGGCAGACGCCCTCGTGAACACCTACGTGTGC